>CAWVNZ010001393.1:0-85236 GCA_963930735.1 Dioctria linearis
ATTAGTTTTTGAATAATTTACTATAGAAAAGGCAATCCCTGGCGTAATTAAAATTTGCGACAGTAAAAAATTATTTTTTGAAAAATTTACTATAGAAAAGGCAATCCCTGGCGTAATTAAAATTTGCGACAGTAAAAAATTAGTTTTTGAAAAATTTACTATAGAAAAGGCAATCCCTGGCGTAATTAAAATTTTCGACAGTAAAAAAATATTTTTTGAAAAATTTACTATAGAAAAGGCAATCCCTGGCGCAATTAAAATTTGCGACAGTAAAAAATTATTTTTTGAATAATTTACTATAGAAAAGGCAATCCCTGGCGCAATTAAAATTTGCGATAGTAAAAAATTATTTTTTGAATAATTTACTATAGAAAAGGCAATCCCTGGCGCAATTAAAATTTGCGACAGTAAAAAATTAGTTTTTGAAAAATTTACTATAGAAAAGGCAATCCCTGGCGTATTTAAAATTTGCGACAGTAAAAAATTAATTTTTGAAAAATTTACTATAGAAAGGGCAATCCCTGGCGTATTTAAAATTTGCGACAGTAAAAAATTATTTTTTGAATAATCTACTATAGAAAAGGCAATCCCTGGCGTATTTAAATTTTGCGACAGTATAAAATTAAATTTTGAAAAATTTACTATAGAAAAGGCAATCCCTGGCGCAATTAAAATTTGCGACAGTAAAAAATTATTTTTTGAAAAATTTACTATAGAAAAGGCAATCCCTGGCGCAATTAAAGTTTGCGACAGTAGAAAATTATTTTTTGAAAAATTTACTGTAGAAAAGGCAATCCCTGGCGCAATTAAAATTTGCGACAGTAAAAAATTATTTTTTGAATAATTTACTATAGAAAAGGCAATCCCTGGCGGATTTAAAATTTGCGACAGTATAAAATTATTTTTTGCAAAATTTACTATAGAAAAGGCAATCCCAGGCGTATTTAAAATTTGCGACAGTAAAAAAATATTTTTTGCAAAATTTACTATAGGAAAGGCAATCCCTGGCGTATTTAAAATTTGCGACAGTAAAAAATTAATTTGTGAAAAATTTACTATAGAAAAGGCAATCCCTGACGTATTTAAAACTTGCGACAGTAGAAAATTATTTTTTGCAAAATTTACTGTAGAAAAGGCAATCCCTGGCGCAATTAAAATTTGCGACAGTAATTATTTTTTGAATAATTTACTATAGAAAAGGCAATCCCTGGCGGATTTAAAATTTGCGACAGTAAAAAATTATTATTGAAAAATTTACTATAGACAAGGTAATCCCTGGCGCAATTACAATTTGCGACAGTAAAAAATTATTTTTTTGCAAAATTTACTATAGAAAAGGCAATCCCTGGCGCAATTAAAATTTGCGACAGTAAAAAATTATTTTTTCAAAAATTTACTGTAGAAAAGGCAATCCCTGGCGCAATTAAAAATTGCGACAGTAAAAAATTAATTTTTGAAAAATTTACTATAGAAAAGGCAATCCCTGACGTATTTAAAATTTGCGACAGTAAAAAATTAATTTTTGAAAAATTTACTATAGAAAAGGCAATCCCTGCCGTAATTAAAATTTGCGACAGTAAAAAATTAATTTTTGAAAAATTTACTATAGAAAAGGCAATCCCTGGCGCAATTAAAATTTGCGACAGTAAAAAATTAATTTGTGAAAAATTTACTGTAGAAAAGGCTATCCCTGGCGCAATTAAAATTTGCCACCGTAGAAAATTATTTTATGAAAAATTTACTGTAGAAAAGGCAATCCCTGGCGTAATTAAAATTTGCGACAGTAAAAAATTAATTTGTGAAAAATTTACTGTAGAAAAGGCAATCCCTGGCGTAATTAAAATTTGCGACAGTAAAAAATTATTTTTTGAAAAACTTACTGTATAAAAGGCAATCCCTGGCGCAATTAAAATTTGCGACAGTAAAAAATTATTTTTTGAAAAATTTACTGTAGAAAAGGCAATCCCTGGCGCAATTAAAATTTGCGACAATAGAAAATTATTTTTTGAAAAATTTACTGTAGAAAAGGCAATCCCTGGTGCAATTAAAATTTGCGACAGTAAAAAATTATTTTTTGTATAATTTACTATAGAAAAGGCAATCCCTGCAGCAATTAAAATTTGCGACAGTAAAAAATTAATTTTTGGAAAATTTACTATAGAAAAGGCAATCCCTGGCGCAATTAAAATTTGCGACATTAAAAAATTAATTTTTGAAAAATTTACTATAGAAAAGGCAATCCCTGGCGCAATTAAAATTTGCGACAGTAGAAAATTAATTTGTGAAAAATTTACTATAGAAAAGGCAATCCCTGGCGGATTTAAAATTTGCGACAGTAAAAAATTAATTTTTGAAAAATTTACTATAGAAAAGGCAATCCCTTGCGCAATTAAAATTTGCGACAGAAAAAAATTATTTTTTGAATAATTTACTATAGGCGCAATTAAAATTTGCAACAGTAAAAAATTATTTTTTGAATAATCTACTATAGAAAAGGCAATCCCTGGCGCAATTAAAATTTGCGACAGTAAAAAATTAGTTTTTGAATAATTTACTATAGAAAAGGCAATCCATGGCGTAATTAAAATTTGCGACAGTAAAAAATTATTTTTTGAAAAATTTACTATAGAAAAGGCAATCCCTGGCGCAATTAAAATTTGCGACAGTAAAAAATTATTTTTTGATTAATTTACTATAGAAAAGGCAATCCCTGGCGTATTTAAAATTTGCGACAGTAAAAAATTATTTTTTGAAAAATTTACTGTAGAAAGGGCAATCCCTGGCGCAATTAAAATTTGCGACAGTAGAAAATTATTTTTTGAAAAATTTACTGTAGAAAAGGCAATCCCTGGCGTAGTTAAAATTTGCGACAGTAAAGATTTATTTTTTTGCAAAATTTGCTATAGAAAAGGCAATACCTGGCGGATTTAAAATTTGCGACAGTAAAAAATTATTTTTTTTACAATTTACTGTAGAAAAGGCAATCCCTGGCGTATTTGAAATTCGCGACAGTAAAAAATTAATTTTTGAAAAATTTACTATAGAAAAGGCAATCCCTGGCGTATTTAAAATTTGCGACAGTAAAAAATTATTTTTTGCAAAATTTACTGTAGAAAAGGCAATCCCTGGCGCAATTAAAATTTGCGACAGTAAAAAATTAGTTTTTGGATAAATTACTATAGAAATGGCAATCCCTGGCGTAATTAAAGTTTGCGACAGTAGAAAATAATTTTTTGAAAAATTTACTGTAGAAAAGGCAATCCCTGGCGCAATTAAAATTTGCGACAGTAAAAAATTATTTTTTGAATAATTTACTATAGAAAAGGCAATCCCTGGCGGATTTAAAATTTGCGACAGTATAAAATTATTTTTTGCAAAATTTACTATAGAAAAGGCAATCCCAGGCGTATTTAAAATTTGCGACAGTAAAAAAATATTTTTTGCAAAATTTACTATAGGAAAGGCAATCCCTGGCGTATTTAAAATTTGCGACAGTAAAAAATTAATTTGTGAAAAATTTACTATAGAAAAGGCAAACCCTGACGTATTTAAAACTTGCGACAGTAGAAAATTATTTTTTGCAAAATTTACTGTAGAAAAGGCAATCCCTGGCGCAATTAAAATTTGCGACAGTAATTTTTTTTTGAATAATTTACTATAGAAAAGGCAATCCTTGGCGGATTTAAAATTTGCGACAGTAAAAAATTATTATTGAAAAATTTACTATAGACAAGGTAATCCCTGGCGCAATTACAATTTGCGACAGTAAAAAATTATTTTTTTGCAAAATTTACTATAGAAAAGGCAATCCCTGGCGCAATTAAAATTTGCGACAGTAAAAAATTATTTTTTCAAAAATTTACTGTAGAAAAGGCAATCCCTGGCGCAATTAAAAATTGCGACAGTAAAAAATTAATTTTTGAAAAATTTGCTATAGAAAAGGCAATCCCTGACGTATTTAAAATTTGCGACAGTAAAAAATTAATTTTTGAAAAATTTACTATAGAAAAGGCAATCCCTGCCGTAATTAAAATTTGCGACAGTAAAAAATTAATTTTTGAAAAATTTACTATAGAAAAGGCAATCCCTGGCGCAATTAAAATTTGCGACAGTAAAAAATTAATTTGTGAAAAATTTACTGTAGAAAAGGCTATCCCTGGCGCAATTAAAATTTGCCACCGTAGAAAATTATTTTATGAAAAATTTACTGTAGAAAAGGCAATCCCTGGCGTAATTAAAATTTGCGACAGTAAAAAATTAATTTGTGAAAAATTTACTGTAGAAAAGGCAATCCCTGGCGTAATTAAAATTTGCGACAGTAAAAAATTATTTTTTGAAAAATTTACTGTATAAAAGGCAATCCCTGGCGCAATTAAAATTTGCGACAGTAAAAAATTATTTTTTGAAAACTTTACTGTAGAAAAGGCCATCCCTGGCGCAATTAAAATTTGCGACAATAGAAAATTATTTTTTGAAAAATTTACTGTAGAAAAGGCAATCCCTGGTGCAATTAAAAATTTGCGACAGTAAAAAATTATTTTTTGTATAATTTACTATAGAAAAGGCAATCCCTGCAGCAATTAAAATTTGCGACAGTAGAAAATTAATTTGTGAAAAATTTACTATAGAAAAGGCAATCCCTGGCGTATTTAAAATTTGCGACAGTAAAAAATTAATTTTTGAAAAATTTACTATAGAAAAGGCAATCCCTTGCGCAATTAAAATTTGCGACAGAAAAAAAATATTTTTTGAATAATTTACTATAGAAAAGGCAATCCCTGGCGCAATTAAAATTTGCAACAGTAAAGAATTATTTTTTGAATAATTTACTATAGAAAAGGCAATCCCTGGCGCAATTAAAATTTGCGACAGTAAAAAATTAGTTTTTGAATAATTTACTATAGAAAAGGCAATCCCTGGCGTAATTAAAATTTGCGACAGTAAAAAATTATTTTTTGAAAAATTTACTATAGAAAAGGCAATCCCTGGCGCAATTAAAATTTGCGACAGTAAAGATTTATTTTTTTGCAAAATTTGCTATAGAAAAGGCAATACCTGGCGGATTTAAAATTTGCGACAGTAAAAAATTATTTTTTTTACAATTTACTGTAGAAAAGGCAATCCCTGGCGTATTTGAAATTCGCGACAGTAAAAAATTAATTTTTGAAAAATTTACTATAGAAAAGGCAATCCCTGGCGTATTTAAAATTTGCGACAGTAAAAAATTATTTTTTGCAAAATTTACTGTAGAAAAGGCAATCCCTGGCGCAATTAAAATTTGCGACAGTAAAAAATTGGTTTTTGGATAAATTACTATAGAAAAGGCAATCCCTGGCGTAATTAAAATTTGCGACAGTAAAAAATTATTTTTTGAAAAATTTACTATAGAAAAGGCAATCCCTGGCGCAATTAAAATTTGCGACAGTAAAAAATTAGTTTTTGAAAAATTTACTATAGAAAAGGCAATCCCTGGCGTAATTAAAATTTGCGACAGTAAAAAATTAATTTGTGAAAAATTTACTGTAGAAAAGGCAATCCCTGGCGTAATTAAAATTTGCGACAGTAAAAAATTATTTTTTGAAAAATTTACTGTAGAAAAGGCAATCCCTGGCGCAATTAAAATTTGCGACAGTAAAAAATTATTTTTTGAAAAATTTACTGTAGAAAAGGCAATCCCTGGCGCAATTAAAATTTGCGACAATAGAAAATTATTTTTTGAAAAATTTACTGTAGAAAAGGCAATCCCTGGTGCAATTAAAATTTGCGACAGTAAAAAATTATTTTTTGAATAATTTACTATAGAAAAGGCAGTCCCTGGAGCAATTAAAATTTGCGACAGTAAAAAATTAACTTTTGAAAAATTTACTATAGAAGAGGCAATCCCTGGCGCAATTAAAATTTGCGACGTTAAAAAATTAATTTTTGCAAAATTTACTATAGAAAAGGCAATCCCTGGCGCAATTAAAATTTGCGACAGTAGAAAATTAATTTGTGAAAAATTTACTATAGAAAAGGCAATCCCTGGCGGATTTAAAATTTGCGACAGTAAAAAATTAATTTTTGAAAAATTTACTATAGAAAAGGCAATCCCTTGCGCAATTAAAATTTGCGACAGAAAAAAATTATTTTTTGAATAATTTACTATAGAAAAGGCAATCCCTGGCGCAATTAAAATATGCAACAGTAAAAAATTATTTTTTGAATAATTTATTATAGAAAAGGCAATCCCTGGCGCAATTAAAATTTGCGACAGTAAAAAATTAGTTTTTGAATAATTTACTATAGAAAAGGCAATCCCTGGCGTAATTAAAATTTGCGACAGTAAAAAATTATTTTTTGAAAAATTTACTGTAGAAAAGGCAGTCCCTGGCGCAATTAAAATTTGCGACAGTAGAAAATTATTTTTCGAAAAATTTACTGTAGAAAAGGCAATCCCTGGCGCAATTAAAATTTGCGACAGTAGAAAATTATTTTTTGAAAAATTTACTGTAGAAAAGGCAATCCCTGGCGCAATTAAAATGTGCGACAGTTAAAAATTATTTTTTGAATAATTTACTATAGAAAAGGCAATCCCTGGCGCAATTAAAATTTGCGACAGTAAAAAACTATTTTTTTGAAAAATTTACTGTAGAAAAGGCAATCCCTGGCGCAATTAAAATTTGCGACAGTAGAAAATTATTTTTTGAAAAATTTACTGTAGAAAAGGCAATCCCTGGCGCAGTTAAAATTTGCGACAGTAGAAAATTATTTTTTGAAAAATTTACTATAGAAAAGGCAATCCCTGGCGTATTTAAAATTTGCGACAGTAAAAAATTATTTTTTGAATAATTTACTATAGTAAAGGCAATCCCTGGCACAATTAAAATTTGCGACAGTAAAAAATTATTTTTTGAATAATTTACTGTAGAAAAGGCATTCCCTGGCGCAATTATAATTTGCGACAGTAAAAAATTATTTTTTGAATAATTTACTATAGAAAAGGCAATCCCTGGCGCAATTAAAATTTGCGACAGTAGAAAATTAATTTGTGAAAAATTTACAATAGAAAAGGCAATCCCTGGCGTATTTAAAATTTGCGACAGTATAAAATTAAATTTTGAAAAATTTACTATAGAAAAGGCAATCCCTGGCGTAATTAAAATTTGCGACAGTAAAAAATTAATTTTTGAAAAATTTACTATAGAAAAGGCAATCCCTGGCGCAATTAAAATTTGCGACAGTAGAAAATTAATTTGTGAAAAATTTACTATAGAAAAGGCAATCCCTGGCGGATTTAAAATTTGCGACAGTAAAAAATTAATTTTTGAATATTTTGCTATAGAAAAGGCAATCCCTGGCGCAATTAAAATTTGCGACAGTAGACAATTATTTTTTGAATAATTTACTATAGAAAAGGCAATCCCTGGCGTGTTTAAAATTTGCGACAGTATAAAATTATTTTTTGCAAAATTTACTATAGAAAAGGCAATCCCAGGCGTATTTAAAATTTGCGACAGTAAAAAAATATTTTTTGCAAAATTTGCTATAGGAAAGGCAATCCCTGGCGTATTTAAAATTTGCGACAGTAAAAAATCAATTTGTGAAAAATTTACTATAGAAACGGCAATCCCTGGCGTATTTAAAATTTGCGACAGTAGAAAATTATTTTTTGCAAAAATTACTGTAGAAAAGGCAATCCCTGGCGCAATTAAAATTTGCGACAGTAAAAAATTATTTTTTGAATAATTTACTATAGGAAAGGCAATCCCTGGCGGATTTAAAATTTGCCACAGTAAAAAATTATTTTTTGAAAAATTTACTATAGAAAAGGTAATCCCTGGCGCAATTACAATTTGCGACAGTAAAAAATTATTTTTTTGCAAAATTTACTATAGAAAAGGCAATCCCTGGCGAAATTAAAATTTGCGACAGTAAAAAATTATTTTTTGAAAAATTTACTGTAGAAAAGGCAATCCCTGGCGCAATTAAAAATTGCGACAGTAAAAAATTAATTTTTGAAAAATTTACTATAGAAAAGGCAATCCCTGGCGTATTTAAAATTTACGAGAGTAAAAAATTAATTTTTGAAAAATTTACTACAGAAAAGGCAATACCTGGCGTAATTAAAATTTGCGACAGTAAAAAATTAATTTTTGAAAAATTTTACTATAGAAAAGGCAATCCCTGGGGCAATTAAAATTAGCGACAGTAAAAAATTAATTTGTGAAAAATTTACTGTAGAAAAGGCTATCCCTGGCGTATTTAATATTTGCGACAGTAAAAAATTATTTTTTGCAAAATTTTCTATAGAAAAGGCAAACCCTGGCGCAATTAAAATTTGCGACAGTAAAAAATTAGTTTTTGAATAATTTACTATAGAAAAGGCAATCCCTGGCGTAATTAAAATTTGCGACAGTAGAAAATTATTTTTTGAAAAATTTACTGTAGAAAAGGCAATCCCTGGCGCAGTTAAAATTTGCGACAGTAGAAAATTATTTTTTGAGAAATTTACTATAGAAAAGGCAATCCCTGGCGTATTTAAAATTTGCGACAGTAAAAAATTATTTTTTTGAATAATTTACTATAGTAAAGGCAATCCCTGGCGCAATTAAAATTTGCGACAGTAAAAAATTATTTTTTGAATAATTTACTATAGAAAAGGCATTCCCTGGCGCAATTATAATTTGCGACAGTAAAAAATTATTTTTTGAATAATTTACTATAGAAAAGGCAATCCCTGGCGCAATTAAAATTTGCGGCAGTAGAAAATTAATTTGTGAAAAATTTACAATAGAAAAGGCAATCCCTGGCGTATTTAAAATTTGCGACAGTATAAAATTAAATTTTGAAAAATTTACTATAGAAAAGGCAATCCCTGGCGTAATTAAAATTTGCGACAGTAAAAAATTAATTTTTGAAAAATTTACTATAGAAAAGGCAATCCCTGGCGCAATTAAAATTTGCGACAGTAGAAAATTAATTTGTGAAAAATTTACTATAGAAAAGGCAATCCCTGGCGGATTTAAAATTTGCGACAGTAAAAAAATAATTTTTGAATATTTTGCTATAGAAAAGGCAATCCCTGGCGCAATTAAAATTTGCGACAGTAGACAATTATTTTTTGAATAATTTGCTATAGAAAAGGCAATCCCTGGCGTATTTAAAATTTGCGACAGTATAAAATTATTTTTTGCAAAATTTACTATAGAAAAGGCAATCCCAGGCTTATTTAAAATTTGCGACAGTAAAAAAATATTTTTTGCAAAATTTGCTATAGGAAAGGCAATCCCTGGCGTATTTAAAATTTGCGACAGTAAAAAATTAATTTGTGAAAAATTTACTATAGAAACGGCAATCCCTGGCGTATTTAAAATTTGCGACGATAGAAAATTATTTTTTGCAAAATTTACTGTAGAAAAGGCAATCCCTGGCGCAATTAAAATTTGCGACAGTAAAAAATTATTTTTTGAATAATTTACTATAGGAAAGGCAATCCCTGGCGGACTTAAAATTTGCGACAGTAAAAAATTATTTTTTGAAAAATTTACTATAGAAAAGGTAATCCCTGGCGCAATTACAATTTGCGACAGTAAAAAGTTATTTTTTTGCAAAATTTACTATAGAAAAGGCAATCCCTGGCGAAATTAAAAAATTATTTTTTGAAAAATTTACTGTAGAAAAGGCAATCCCTGGCGCAATTAAAAATTGCGACAGTAAAAAATTAATTTTTGAAAAATTTACTATAGAAAAGGCAATCCCTGGCGTATTTAAAATTTACGAGAGTAAAAAATTAATTTTTGAAAAATTTACTATAGAAAAGGCAATCCCTGGCGTAATTAATATTTGCGACAGTAAAAAATTAATTTTTGAAAAATTTACTATAGAAAAGGCAATCCCTGGCGGAATTAAAATTTGCGACAGTAAAAAATTAATTTTTGAAAAATTTACTATAGAAAAGGCAATCCCTGGCGCAATTAAAATTTGCGACAGTAAAAAATTAATTTGTGAAAAATTTACTGTAGAAAAGGCTATCCCTGGCGCAATTAAAATTTGCGACAGTAGAAAATTATTTTTTGAAAAATTTACTGTAGAAAAGGCAATCCCTGGCGCAGTTAAAATTTGCGACAGTAAAAAATTATTTTTTGAATAATTTACTATAGAAAATGCTATCCCTGGAGCAATTAAAATTTGCGACAGTAAAAAATTAATTTTTGAAAATTTTACTATAGAAAAGGCAATCCCTGGCGCAATTAAAATTTGCGACAGTAAAAAATTAATTTTTGAAAAATTTACTATAGAAAAGGCAATCCCTGGCGCAATTAAAATTTGCGACAGTAGAAAATTAATTTGTGAAAAATTTACTATAGAAAAGGCAATCCCTGGCGGATTTAAAATTTGCGACAGTAAAAAATTAATTTTTGACAAATTTACTATAGAACAGGCAATTCCTGGCGCAATTAAAATTTGCGACAGTAAAAAATTATTTTTTGAATAATTTACTATAGAAAAGGCAATCCCTGGCGCAATTAAAATTTGCAACAGTAAAAAATTATTTTTTGAATAATTTACTATAGAAAAGGCAAGCCCTGGCGCAATTAAAATTTGCGACAGTAAAACATTATTTTTTGAATAATTTACTATAGAAAAGGCAATCCCTGGCGGATTTAAAATTTGCGACAGTAAAAAATTATTTTTTGCAAAATTTACTATAGAAAAGGCAATCCCTGGCTTATTTAATATTTGCGACAGTAAAAAATTATTTTTTGCAAAATTTACTATAGAAAAGGCAAACCCTGGCGCAATTAAATTTGCGACAGTAAAAAATTAGTTTATGAATAATTTACTATAGAAAAGCAATCCCTGGCGTAATTAAAATTTGCGACAGTAAAAAATTATTTTTTGAAAAATTTACTATAGAAAAGGCAATCCCTGGCGCAATTAAAATTTGCGACAATAAAAAAATATTTTTTGAAAAATTTACTATAGAAAAGGCAATCCCTGGCGCAATTAAAATTTGCGACAGTAGAAAATTAATTTGTGAAAAATTTACTATAGAAAAGGCAATCCCTGGCGGATTTAAAATTTGCGACAGTAAAAAATTAATTTTTGACAAATTTACTATAGAAAAGGCAATCCCTGGCGCAATTAAAATTTGCGACAGTAAAAAATTATTTTTTGAATAATTTACTTTAGAAAAGGCAATCCCTGGCGCAATTTAAATTTGCAACAGTAAAAAATTATTTTTTGAATAATTTACTATAGAAAAGGCAATCCCTGGCGCAATTAAAATTTGCGACAGTAAAAAATTATTTTTTGAATAATTTACTATAGAAAAGGCAATCCCTGGCGGATTTAAAATTTGCGACAGTAAAAAATTATTTTTTGCAAAATTTACTATAGAAAAGGCAATCCCTGGCGTATTTAATATTTGCGACAGTAATAAATTATTTTTTGCAAAATTTACTATAGAAAAGGCAAACCCTGGCGCAATTAAAATTTGTGACAGTAAAAAATTAGTTTTTGAATAATTTACTATAGAAAAGGCAATCCCTGGCGTAATTAAAATTTGCGGCAGTAAAAAATTATTTTTTGAAAAATTTACTATAGAAAAGGCAATCCCTGGCGCAATTAAAATTTGCGACAGTAAAAAATTATTTTTTGAAAAATTTACTATAGAAAAGGCAATCCCTTGCGCAATTAAAATTTGCGACAGTAAAAAATTATTTTTTGAAAAATTTACTATAGAAAAGGCAATCCCTGGCGTGTTTAAAATTTGCGACAGTATAAAATTAAATTTTGAAAAATTTACTATAGAAAAGGCAATCCCTGGCGCAATTAAAATTTGCGACAGTAAAAAATTAATTTGTGAAAAATTGACAGTAGAAAAGGAAATCGCTGGCGCAATTAAAATTTGCGACAGTAGAAAATTATTTTTTGAAAAATTTACTGTAGAAAAGGCAATCCCTGGCATGATTAAAATTTGCGACAGTAAAATATTAATTTGTGAAAAATTTACTGTAGAAAAGGCAATCCCTGGCGTAATTAAAATTTGCGACAGTAAAAAATTATTTTTTGAAAAATTTACTGTAGAAAAGGCAATCCCTGGCGCAATTAAAATTTGCGACAGTAAAAAATTATTTTTTGAAAAATTTACTGTAGAAAAGGCAATCCCTGGCGCAATTAAAATTTGCGAGAGTAGAAAATTATTTTTTGAAAAATTTACTGTAGAAAAGGCAATCCCTGGCGCAATTTAAATTTGCGACAGTAAAAAATTATTTTTTGAATAATTTACTATAGAAGAGGCAATCCCTGGCGTAATTAAAATTTGCGACAGTAAAAAATAAATTTTTGACAATTTTACAGTAGAAAAGGCAATCCCTGGCGTAATTAAAATTTTCGACAGTAAATAATTAATTTTTGAAAAATTTACTATAGAAAAGGCAATCCCTGGCGCAATTAAAATTTGCGACAGTAGTAAATTAATTTGTGAAAAATTTACTATAGAAAAGGCAATCCCTGGCGGATTTAAAATTTGCGACAGTAAAAAATTAATTTTTGAATATTTTACTATAGAAAAGGCAATCCCTGGCGCAATTAAAATTTGCGACAGTAGAAAATTATTTTTTGAATAATTTACTATAGAAAAGGCAATCCCTGGCGTATTTAAAATTTGCGACAGTATAAAATTATTTTCTGCAAAATTTACTATAGAAAAGGCAATCCCAGGCGTATTTAAAATTTGCGACAGTAAAAAAATATTTTTTGCAAAATTTGCTATAGGAAAGGCAATTCCTGGCGTATTTAAAATTTGCGACAGTAAAAAATTAATTTGTGAAAAATTTACTATAGAAACGGCAATCCCTGGCGTAGTTAAAATTTGCGACAGTAGAAAATTATTTTTTGCAAAATTTACTGTAGAAATGGCAATCCCTGGCGCAATTAAAATTTGCGACAGTAAAAAATTATTTTTTGAATAATTTACTATAGGAAAGGCAATCCCTGGCGGATTTAAAATTTGCGACAGTAAAAAAATATTTTTTGAAAAATTTACTATAGAAAAGGTAATCCCTGGCGCAATTACAATTTGCGACAGTAAAAAATTATTTTTTTGCAAAATTTACTATAGAAAAGACAATCCCTGGCGAAATTAAAATTTGCGACAGTAAAAAATTATTTTTTGAAAAATTTACTGTAGAAAAGGCAATCCCTGGCGCAATTAAAAATTGCGACAGTAAAAAATTAATTTTTGAAAAATTTACTATAGAAAAGGCAATCCCTGTCGTATTTAAAATTTGCGACAGTAAAAAATTAATTTTTGAAAAATTTACTATAGAAAAGGCAATCCCTGGCGTAATTAAAATTTGCGACAGTAAAAAATTAATTTTTGAAAAATTTACTATAGAAAAGGCAATCCCTGGCGCAATTAAAATTTGCGACAGTAAAAAATTAATTTGTGAAAAATTTACTGTAGAAAAGGCTATCCCTGGCGCAATTAAAATTTGCGACAGTAGAAAATTATTTTATGAAAAATTTACTGTAGAAAAGGCAATCCCTGGCGTAATTAAAATTTGCGACAGTAAAAAATTAATTTGTGAAAAATTTACTGTAGAAAAGGCAATCCCTGGCGCATTTAAATTTGCGACAGTAAAAAATTATATTTTGAAAAATTTACTGTAGAAAAGGCAATCCCTGGCGCAATTAAAATTTGCGACAGTAAAAAATTATTTTTTGAAAAATTTACTGTAGAAAAGGCAATCCTTGGCGCAATTAAAATTTGCGAGAGTAGAAAATTATTTATTGAAAAATTTACTGTAGAAAAGGCAATCCCTGGCGCAATTTAAATTTGCGACAGTAAAAAATTATTTTTTGAATAATTTACTTTAGAAGAGGCCATCCCTGGCGCAATTAAAATTTGCGACAGTAAAAAATAAATTTTTGAAAATTTTACAATAGAAAAGGCAATCCCTGGCGTAATTAAAATTTGCGACAGTAAATAATTAATTTTTGAAAAATTTACTATAGAAAAGGCAATCCCTGGCGCAATTAAAATTTGCGACAGTAAAAAATTAATTTTTGAAAAATTTACTATAGAAAAAGCAATCCCTGGCGCAAATAAAATTTGCGACAGTAACAAATTAATTTGTTAAAAATTTACTGTAGAAAAGGCTATCCATGGCGCAATTAAAATTTGCGACAGTAGAAAATTATTTTATGAAAAATTTACTGTAGAAAAGGCAATCCCTGGCGTAATTAAAATTTGCGACAGTAAAAAATTAATTTGTGAAAAATTTACTGTAGAAAAGGCAATCCCTGGCGTAATTAAAATTTGCGACAATAAAAAATTATTTTTTGTAAAATTTACTGTAGAAAAGGCAATCCCTGGCGTAATTAAAATTTGCGACAGTAAAAAATTATTTTTTGAAAAATTTACTGTAGAAAAGGCAATCCCTGGCGCAATTAAAATTTTTCGACAGTAGGAAATTATTTTTTGAAAAATTTACTGTAGAAAAGGCAATACCTGGCGCACTTAAAATTTGCGACATTACAAAATTATTTTTTGAACAATTTACTATAGAAAAGGCTATCCCTGGAGCAATTAAAATTTGCGACAGTAAAAAATTAATTTTTGGATAATTTACTATAGAAAAGGCAATCCCTGGCGTAATTAAAATTTGCGACAGTAAAAAATTATTTTTTGAAAAATTTACTATAGAAAAGGCAATCCCTTGCGCAATTAAAATTTGCGACAGTAACAAATTAATTTGTTAAAAATTTACTGTAGAAAAGGCTATCCATGGCGCAATTAAAATTTGCGACAGTAGAAAATTATTTTATGAAAAATTTACTGTAGAAAAGGCAATCCCTGGCGTAATTAAAATTTGCGACAGTAAAAAATTAATTTGTGAAAAATTTACTGTAGAAAAGGCAATCCCTGGCGTAATTAAAATTTGCGACAATAAAAAATTATTTTTTGTAAAATTTACTGTAGAAAAGGCAATCCCTGGCGTAATTAAAATTTGCGACAGTAAAAAATTATTTTTTGAAAAATTTACTGTAGAAAAGGCAATCCCTGGCGCAATTAAAATTTGCGACAGTAGGAAATTATTTTTTGAAAAATTTACTGTAGAAAAGGCAATACCTGGCGCACTTAAAATTTGCGACATTAAAAAATTATTTTTTGAACAATTTACTAAAGAAAAGGGTATCCCTGGAGCAATTAAAATTTGCGACAGTAAAAAATTAATTTTTGGATAATTTACTATAGAAAAGGCAATCCCTGGCGTAATTAAAATTTGCGACAGTAAAAAATTATTTTTTGAAAAATTTACTATAGAAAAGGCAATCCCTTGCGCAATTAAAATTTGCGACAGTAAAAAATTATTTTTTGAAAAATTTACTATAGAAAAGGCAATCCCTGGCGTGTTTAAAATTTGCGACAGTATAAAATTAAATTTTGAAAAATTTACTATAGAAAAGGCAATCCCTGGCGCAATTAAAATTTGCGACAGTAAAAAATTAATTTGTGAAAAATTGACTGTAGAAAAGGAAATCCCTGGCGCAATTAAAATTTGCGACAGTAGAAAATTATTTTTTGAAAAATTTACTGTAGAAAAGGCAATCCCTGGCGTGATTAAAATTTGCGACAGTAAAATATTAATTTGCGAAAAATTTACTGTAGAAAAGGTAATCCCTGGCGTAATTAAAATTTGCGACAGTAAAAAATTATTTTTTGAAAAATTTACTGTAGAAAAGGCAATCCCTGGCGCAATTAAAATTTGCGACAGTAAAAAATTATTTTTTGAAAAATTTACTGTAGAAAAGGCAATCCCTGGCGCAATTAAAATTTGCGAGAGTAGAAAATTATTTTTTGAAAAATTTACTGTAGAAAAGGCAATCCCTGGCGCAATTTAAATTTGCGACAGCAAAAAATTATTTTTTGAATAATTTACTATAGAAGAGGCAATCCCTGGCGTAATTAAAATTTGCGACAGTAAAAAATAAATTTTTGAAAATTTTACAGTAGAAAAGGCAATCCCTGGCGTAATTAAAATTTTCGACAGTAAATAATTAATTTTTGAAAAATTTACTATAGAAAAGGCAATCCCTGGCGCAATTAAAATTTGCGACAGTAGTAAATTAATTTGTGAAAAATTTACTATAGAAAAGGCAATCCCTGGCGGATTTAAAATTTGCGACAGTAAAAAATTAATTTTTGAATATTTTACTATAGAGAAGGCAATCCCTGGCGCAATTAAAATTTGCGACAGTAGAAAATTATTTTTTGAATAATTTACTATAGAAAAGGCAATCCCTGGCGTATTTAAAATTTGCGACAGTATAAAATTATTTTTTGCAAAATTTACTATAGAAAAGGCAATCCCAGGCGTATTTAAAATTTGCGACAGTAAAAAATTATTTTTTGCAAAATTTGCTATAGGAAAGGCAATTCCTGGCGTATTTAAAATTTGCGACAGTAAAAAATTAATTTGTGAAAAATTTACTATAGAAACGGCAATCCCTGGCGTAGTTAAAATTTGCGACAGTAGAAAATTATTTTTTGCAAAATTTACTGTAGAAAAGGCAATCCCTGGCGCAATTAAAATTTGCGACAGTAAAAAATTATTTTTTGAATAATTTACTATAGGAAAGGCAATCCCTGGCGGATTTAAAATTTGCGACAGTAAAAAAATATTTTTTGAAAAATTTACTATAGAAAAGGTAATCCCTGGCGCAATTACAATTTGCGACAGTAAAAAATTATTTTTTTGCAAAATTTACTATAGAAAAGGCAATCCCTGGCGAAATTAAAATTTGCGACAGTAAAAAATTATTTTTTGAAAAATTTACTGTAGAAAAGGCAATCCCTGGCGCAATTAAAAATTGCGAAAGTAAAAAATTAATTTTTGAAAAATTTACTATAGAAAAGGCAATCCCTGGCGTATTTAAAATTTGCGACAGTAAAAAATTAATTTTTGAAAAATTTACTATAGAAAAGGCAATCCCTGGCGTAATTAAAATTTGCGACAGTAAAAAATTAATTTTTGAAAAATTTACTATAGAAAAGGCAATCCCTGGCGCAATTAAGATTTGCGACAGTAAAAAATTAATTTGTGAAAAATTTACTGTAGAAAAGGCTATCCCTGGCGCAATTAAAATTTGCGACAGTAGAAAATTATTTTATGAAAAATTTACTGTAGAAAAGGCAATCCCTGGCGTAATTAAAATTTGCGACAGTAAAAAATTAATTTGTGAAAAATTTACTGTAGAAAAGGCAATCCCTGGCGCATTTAAATTTGCGACAGTAAAAAATTATATTTTGAAAAATTTACTATAGAAAAGGCAATCCCTGGCGCAATTAAAATTTGCGACAGTAAAAAATTATTTTTTGAAAAATTTACTGTAGAAAAGGCAATCCTTGGCGCAATTAAAATTTGCGAGAGTAGAAAATTATTTATTGAAAAATTTACTGTAGAAAAGGCAATCCCTGGCGCAATTTAAATTTGCGACAGTAAAAAATTATTTTTTGAATAATTTACTTTAGAAGAGGCAATCCCTGGCGCAATTAAAATTTGCGACAGTAAAAAATAAATTTTTGAAAATTTTACAATAGAAAAGGCAATCCCTGGCGTAATTAAAATTTGCGACAGTAAATAATTAATTTTTGAAAAATTTACTATAGAAAAGGCAATCCCTGGCGCAATTAAAATTTGCGACAGTAAAAAATTAATTTTTGAAAAATTTACTATAGAAAAGGCAATCCCTGGCGCAAATAAAATTTGCGACAGTAACAAATTAATTTGTGAAAAATTTACTGTAGAAAAGGCTATCCTTGGCGCAATTAAAATTTGCGACAGTAGAAAATTATTTTATGAAAAATTTACTGTAGAAAAGGCAATCCCTGGCGTAATTAAAATTTGCGACAGTAAAAAATTAATTTGTGAAAAATTTACTGTAGAAAAGGCAATCCCTGGCGTAATTAAAATTTGCGACAGTAAAAAATTATTTTTTGTAAAATTTACTGTAGAAAAGGCAATCCCTGGCGCAATTAAAATTTGCGACAGTAAAAAATTATTTTTTGAAAAATTTACTGTAGAAAAGGCAATCCCTGGCGCAATTAAAATTTGCGACAGTTGGAAATTATTTTTTGAAAAATTTACTGTAGAAAAGGCAATACCTGGCGCACTTAAAATTTGCAACATTAAAAAATTATTTTTTGAACAATTTACTATAGAAAAGGCAATCCCTGGAGCAATTAAAATTTGCGACAGTAAAAAATTAATTTTTGAAAATTTTAATATAGAAAAGGCAATCCCTGGCGCAATTAAAATTTGCGACAGTAAAAAATTAATTTTTGAAAAATTTACTATAGAAAAGGCAATCCCTGGCGTATTTAAAATTTGCGACAGAAAAATTTAATTTTTGAAAAATTTACTATAGAAAAGGCAATCCCTGGCGTAATTAAAATTTGCGACAGTAAAAAATTAATTTTTGAAAAATTTACTATAGAACAGGCAATCCCTGGCGCAATTAAAATTTGCGACAGTAAAAAATTAATTTTTGAAAAATTTACTATAGAAAAGGCAATCCCTGGCGCAATTAAAATTTGCGACAGTAAAAAATTAATTTTTGAATAATTTACTATAGAAAAGGCAATCCCTGGCGTATTTAAAATTTGCGACAGTATAAAATTATTTTTTGCAAAATTTACTATAGAAAAGGCAATCCCAGGCGTATTTAAAATTTGCGACAGTAAAAAAATATTTTTTGCAAAATTTGCTATAGGAAAGGCAATTCCTGGCGTATTTAAAATTTGCGACAGTAAAAAATTAATTTGTGAAAAATTTACTATAGAAACGGCAATCCCTGGCGTAGTTAAAATTTGCGACAGTAGAAAATTATTTTTTGCAAAATTTACTGTAGAAAAGGCAATCCCTGGCGCAATTAAAATTTGCGACAGTAAAAAATTATTTTTTGAATAATTTACTATAGGAAAGGCAATCCCTGGCGGATTTAAAATTTGCGACAGTAAAAAAATATTTTTTGAAAAATTTACTATAGAAAAGGTAATCCCTGGCGCAATTACAATTTGCGACAGTAAAAAATTATTTGTTTGCAAAATTTACTATAGAAAAGGCAATCTCTGGCGAAATTAAAATTTGCGACAGTAAAAAATTATTTTTTGAAAAATTTACTGTAGAAAAGGCAATCCCTGGCGCAATTAAAAATTGCGACAGTAAAAAATTAATTTTTGAAAAATTTACTATAGAAAAGGCAATCCCTGGCGTATTTAAAATTTGCGACAGTAAAAAATTAATTTTTGAAAAATTTACTATAGAAAAGGCAATCCCTGGCGTAATTAAAATTTGCGACAGTAAAAAATTAATTTTTGTAAAATTTACTATAGAAAAGGCAATCCCTGGCGCAATTAAAATTTGCGACAGTAAAAAATTAATTTGTGAAAAATTTACTGTAGAAAAGGCTATCCCTGGCGCAATTAAAATTTGCGACAGTAGAAAATTATTTTATGAAAAATTTACTGTAGAAAAGGCAATCCCTGGCGTAATTAAAATTTGCGACAGTAAAAAATTAATTTGTGAAAAATTTACTGTAGAAAAGGCAATCCCTGGCGCATTTAAATTTGCGACAGTAAAAAATTATATTTTGAAAAATTTACTGTAGAAAAGGCAATCCCTGGCGCAATTAAAATTTGCGACAGTAAAAAATTATTTTTTGAAAAATTTACTGTAGAAAAGGCAATCCTTGTCCCAATTAAAATTTGCGAGAGTAGAAAATTATTTATTGAAAAATTTACTGTAGAAAAGGCAATCCCTGGCGCAATTTAAATTTGCGACAGTAAAAAATTATTTTTTGAATAATTTACTTTAGAAGAGGCAATCCCTGGCGCAATTAAAATTTGCGACAGTAAAAAATAAATTTTTGAAAATTTTACAATAGAAAAGGCAATCCCTGGCGTAATTAAAATTTGCGACAGTAAATAATTAATTTTTGAAAAATTTACTATAGAAAAGGCAATCCCTGGTGCAATTAAAATTTGCGACAGTAAAAAATTAATTTTTGAAAAATTTACTATAGAAAAGGCAATCCCTGGCGCAAATAAAATTTGCGACAGTAACAAATTAATTTGTGAAAAATTTACTGTAGAAAAGGCTATCCTTGGCGCAATTAAAATTTGCGACAGTAGAAAATTATTTTATGAAAAATTTACTGTAGAAAAGGCAATCCCTGGCGTAATTAAAATTTGCGACAGTAAAAAATTTATTTGTGAAAAATTTACTGTAGAAAAGGCAATCCCTGGCGTAATTAAAATTTGCGACAGTAAAAAATTATTTTTTGTAAAATTTACTGTAGAAAAGGCAATCCCTGGCGCAATTAAAATTTGCGACAGTAAAAAATTATTTTTGAAAAATTTACTGTAGAAAAGGCAATCCCTGGCGCAATTAAAATTTGCGACAGTAGGAAATTATTTTTTGAAAAATTTACTGTAGAAAAGGCAATACCTGGCGCACTTAAAATTTGCGACATTAAAAAATTATTTTTTGAACAATTTACTATAGAAAAGGCTATCCCTGGGGCAATTAAAATTTGCGACAGTAAAAAATTAATTTTTGAAAATTTTAATATAGAAAAGGCAATCCTGGCGCAATTAAAATTTGCGACAGTAAAAAATTAATTTTTGAAAAATTTACTATAGAAAGGCAATCCCTGGCGTATTTAAAATTTGCGACAGAAAAATTTAATTTTTGAAAAATTTACTATAGAAAAGGCAATCCCTGGCGTAATTAAAATTTGCGACAGTAAAAAATTAATTTTTGAAAAATTTACTATAGAAAAGGCAATCCCTGGCGCAATTAAAATTTGCGACAGTAAAAAATTAATTTTTGAAAAATTTACTATAGAAAAGGCAATCCCTGGCGCAATTAAAATTTGCGACAGTAAAAAATTAATTTGTGAAAAATTTACAGTAGAAAAGGCTATCCCTGGCGCAATTAAAATTTGCGACAGTAGAAAATTATTTTATGAAAAGTTTACTGTAGAAAAGGCAATCCCTGGCGTAATTAAAATTTGCGACAGTAAAAAATTAATTTGTGAAAAATTTACTGTAGAAACGGCAATCCCTGGCGCAATTACAATTTGCGACAGTAAAAAATTATTTTTTTGCAAAATTTACTATAGAAAAGGCAATCCCTGGCGAAATTAAAATTTGCGACAGTAAAAAATTATTTTTTGAAAAATTTACTGTAGAAAAGGCAATCCCTGGCGCAATTAAAAATTGAGACAGTAAAAAATTAATTTTGAAAAATTTACTATAGAAAAGGCAATCCCTGGCGTATTTAAAATTTGCGACAGTAAAAAATTAATTTTTGAAAAATTTACTATAGAAAAGGCAATCCCTGGCGTAATTAAAATTTGCGACAGTAAAAAATTAATTTTGAAAAATTTACTATAGAAAAGGCAATCCCTGGCGCAATTAAAATTTGCGACAGTAAAAAATTAATTTGTGAAAAATTTACTGTAGAAAAGGCTATCCCTGGCGCAATTAAAATTTGCGACAGTAGAAAATTATTTTATGAAAAATTTACTGTAGAAAAGGCAATCCCTGGCGTAATTAAAATTTGCGACAGTAAAAAATTAATTTGTGAAAAATTTACTGTAGAAAAGGCAATCCCTGGCGCATTTAAATTTGCGACAGTAAAAAATTATATTTTGAAAAATTTACTGTAGAAAAGGCAATCCCTGGCGCAATTAAAATTTGCGAAAGTAAAAAATTTTTTTTTGAAAAATTTACTGTAGAAAAGGCAATACTTGGCGCAATTAAAATTTGCGAGAGTAGAAAATTATTTATTGAAAATTTTACAATAGAAAAGGCAATCCCTGGCGTAATTAAAATTTGCGACAGTAAATAATTAATTTTTGAAAAATTTACTATAGAAAAGGCAATCCCTGGCGCAATTAAAATTTGCGACAGTAAAAAATTAATTTTTGAAAAATTTACTATAGAAAAGGCAATCCCTGGCGCAAATAAAATTTGCGACAGTAACAAATTAATTTGTGAAAAATTTACTGTAGAAAAGGCTATCCTTGGCGCAATTAAAATTTGCGACAGTAGAAAATTATTTTATGAAAAATTTACTGTAGAAAAGGCAATCCCTGGCGTAATTAAAATTTGCGACAGTAAAAAATTTATTTGTGAACAATTTACTGTAGAAAAGGCAATCCCTGGCGTAATTAAAATTTGCGACAGTAAAAAATTATTTTTTGTAAAATTTACTGTAGAAAAGGCAATCCCTGGCGCAATTAAAATTTGCGACAGTAAAAAATTATTTTTTGAAAAATTTACTGTAGAAAAGGCAATCCCTGGCGCAATTAAAATTTGCGACAGTAGGAAATTATTTTTTGAAAAATTTACTGTAGAAAAGGCAATACCTGGCGCACTTAAAATTTGCGACATTAAAAAATTATTTTTTGAACAATTTACTATAGAAAAGGCTATCCCTGGAGCAATTAAAATTTGCGACAGTAAAAATTAATTTTTGAAAATTTTAATATAGAAAAGGCAATCCCTGGCGCAATTAAAATTTGCGACAGTAAAAAATTAATTTTTGAAAAATTTACTATAGAAAGGCAATCCCTGGCGTATTTAAAATTTGCGACAGAAAAATTTAATTTTTGAAAAATTTACTATAGAAAAGGCAATCCCTGGCGTAATTAAAATTTGCGACAGTAAAAAATTAATTTTTGAAAAATTTACTATAGAAAAGGCAATCCCTGGCGCAATTAAAATTTGCGACAGTAAAAAATTAATTTTTGAAAAATTTACTATAGAAAAGGCAATCCCTGGCGCAATTAAAATTTGCGACAGTAAAAAATTAATTTGTGAAAAATTTACAGTAGAAAAGGCTATCCCTGGCGCAATTAAAATTTGCGACAGTAGAAAATTATTTTATGAAAAATTTACTGTAGAAAAGGCAATCCCTGGCGTAATTAAAATTTGCGACAGTAAAAAATTAATTTGTGAAAAATTTACTGTAGAAACGGCAATCCCTGGCGCAATTACAATTTGCGACAGTAAAAAATTATTTTTTTGCAAAATTTACTATAGAAAAGGCAATCCCTGTCGAAATTAAAATTTGCGACAGTAAAAAATTATTTTTTGAAAAATTTACTGTAGAAAAGGCAATCCCTGGCGCAATTAAAAATTGAGACAGTAAAAAATTAATTTTTGAAAAATTTACTATATAGAAAAGGCAATCCCTGGCGTATTTAAAATTTGCGACAGTAAAAAATTAATTTTTGAAAAATTTACTATAGAAAAGGCAATCCCTGGCGTAATTAAAATTTGCGACAGTAACAAATTAATTTTGAAAAATTTACTATAGAAAAGGCAATCCTTGGCGCAATTAAAATTTGCGACAGTAAAAAATTAATTTGTGAAAAATTTACTGTAGAAAAGGCTATCCCTGGCGCAATTAAAATTTGCGACAGTAGAAAATTATTTTATGAAAAATTTACTGTAGAAAAGGCAATCCCTGGCGTAATTAAAATTTGCGACAGTAAAAAATTAATTTGTGAAAAATTTACTGTAGAAATGGCAATCCCTGGCGCATTTAAATTTGCGACAGTAAAAAATTATATTTTGAAAAATTTACTGTAGAAAAGGCAATCCCTGGCGCAATTAAAATTTGCGACAGTAAAAAATTTTTTTTTGAAAAATTTACTGTAGAAAAGGCAATCCTTGGCGCAATTAAAATTTGCGAGAGTAGAAAATTATTTATTGAAAAATTTACTGTAGAAAAGGCAATCCCTGGCGCAATTTAAATTTGCGACAGTAAAAAATTATTTTTTGAATAATTTACTTTAGAAGAGGCAATCCCTGGCGCAATTAAAATTTGCGACAGTAAAAAATAAATTTTTGAAAATTTTACAATAGAAAAGGCAATCCCTGGCGTAATTAAAATTTGCTACAGTAAATAATTAATTTTTGAAAAATTTACTATAGAAAAGGCAATCCCTGGCGCAATTAAAATTTGCGACAGTAAAAAATTAATTTTTGAAAAATTTACTATAGAAAAGGCAATCCCTGGCGCAAATAAAATTTGCGACAGTAACAAATTAATTTGTGAAAAATTTACTGTAGAAAAGGCTATCCTTGGCGCAATTAAAATTTGCGACAGTAGAAAATTATTTTATGAAAAATTTACTGTAGAATAGGCAATCCCTGGCGTAATTAAAATTTGCGACAGTAAAAAAATTAATTTGTGAAAAATTTACTGTAGAAAAGGCAATCCCTGGCGTAATTAAAATTTGCGACAGTAAAAAAATTATTTTTTGTAAAATTTACTGTAGAAAAGGCAATCCCTGGCGCAATTAAAATTTGCGACAGTAAAAAATTATTTTTTGAAAAATTTACTGTAGAAAATGCAATCCCTGGCGCAATTAAAATTTGCGACAGTAGGAAATTATTTTTTGAAAAATTTACTGTAGAAAAGGCAATACCTGGCGCACTTAAAATTTGCGACATTAAAAAATTATTTTTTGAACAATTTACTATAGAAAAGGCTATCCCTGGAGCAATTAAAATTTGCGACAGTAAAAAATTAATTTTGAAAATTTTAATATAGAAAAGGCAATCCCTGGCGCAATTAAAATTTGCGACAGTAAAAAATTAATTTTTGAAAAATTTACTATAGAAAAGGCAATCCCTGGCGTATTTAAAATTTGCGACAGAAAAAATTAATTTTTGAAAAATTTACTATAGAAAAGGCAATCCCTGGCGTAATTAAAATTTGCGACAGTAAAAAATTAATTTTTGAAAAATTTACTATAGAAAAGGCAATCCCTGGCGCAATTAAAATTTGCGACAGTAAAAAATTAATTTTTGAAAAATTTACTATAGAAAAGGCAATCCCTGGCGCAATTAAAATTTGCGACAGTAAAAAATTAATTTGTGAAAAATTTGCAGTAGAAAAGGCTATCCCTGGCGCAATTAAAATTTGCGACAGTAGAAAATTATTTTATGAAAAATTTACTGTAGAAAAGGCAATCCCTGGCGTAATAAAAATTTGCGACAGTAAAAAATTAATTTGTGAAAAATTTACTGTAGAAAAGGCAATGCCTGGCGCAATTAAAATTTGCGACAGTAAAAAATTAATTTTTGAAAAATTTACTATAGAAAAGGCAATGCTTGGCGCAATTAAAATTTGCGACAGTCGAAAATTAATTTGTGAAAAATTTACTATAGAAAAGGCAATCCCTGGCGGATTTAAAATTTGCGACAGTAAAAAATTAATTTTTGACAAATTTACTATAGAAAAGGCAATCCCTGGCGCAATTAAAATTTGCGACAGTAAAAAATAATTTTTTGAATAATTTACTATAGAAAAGGCAATCCCTGGCGCAATTAAAATTTGCAACAGTAAAAAATTATTTTTTGAATAATTTACTATAGAAAAGGCAATCCCTGGCGCAATTAAATTTGCGACAGTAAAAAATTATTTTTTGAATAATTTACTATAGAAAAGGCAATCCCTGGCGGATTTAAAATTTGCGACAGTAAAAAATTATTTTTTGCAAAATTTACTATAGAAAAGGCAATCCCTGGCGTATTTAATATTTGCGACAGTAAAAAATTATTTTTTGCAAAATTTACTATAGAAAAGGCAAACCCTGGCGCAATTAAAATTTGCGAAAGTAAAAAATTAGTTTTTGAATAATTTACTATAGAAAAGGCAATCCCTGGCGTAATTAAAATTTGCGACAGTAAAAAATTATTTTTTGAAAAATTTACTATAGAAAAGGCAATCCCTGGCGCAATTAAAATTTGCGACAGTAAAAAATTATTTTTTGAATAATTTACTATAGAAAAGGCAATCCCTGGCGCAATTAAAATTTGCGACAGTAGAAAATTAATTTGTGAAAAATTTACTATAGAAAAGGCAATCCCTGGCGGATTTAAAATTTGCGACAGTAAAAAATTAATTTTTGACAAATTTACTATAGAAAAGGCAATCCCTGGCGCAATTAAAATTTGCGACAGTAAAAAAATTAATTTTTGACAAATTTACTATAGAAAAGGCAATCCCTGGCGCAATTAAAATTTGCGACAGTAAAAAATTATTTTTTGACAAATTTACTATAGAAAAGGCAATCCCTGGGCAATTAAAATTTGCGACAGTAAAAAATAATTTTTTGAATAATTTACTATAGAAAAGGCAATCCCTGGCGCAATTAAAATTTGCAACAGTAAAAAATTATTTTTTGAATAATTTACTATAGAAAAGGCAATCCCTGGCGCAATTAAAATTTGCGACAGTAAAAAATTATTTTTTGAATAATTTACTATAGAAAAGGCAATCCCTGGCGGATTTAAATTTTGCGACAGTAAAAAATTATTTTTTGCAAAATTTACTATAGAAAAGGCAATCCTGGCGTATTTAATATTTGCGACAGTAAAAAATTATTTTTTTGCAAAATTTACTATAGAAAAGGCAAACCCTGGCGCAATTAAAATTTGCGAAAGTAAAAAATTAGTTTTTGAATAATTTACTATAGAAAAGGCAATCCCTGGCGTAATTAAAATTTGCGACAGTAAAAAATTATTTTTTGAAAAATTTACTATAGAAAAGGCAATCCCTGGCGCAATTAAAATTTGCGACAGTAAAAAATTATTTTTTGAATAATTTACTATAGAAAAGGCAATCCCTGGCGCAATTAAAATTTGCGACAGTAGAAAATTAATTTGTGAAAAATTTACTATAGAAAAGGCAATCCCTGGCGGATTTAAAATTTGCGACAGTAAAAAATTAATTTTTGACAAATTTACTATAGAAAAGGCAATCCCTGGCGCAATTAAAATTTGCGACAGTAAAAAATTATTTTTTGAATAATTTACAATAGAAAAGGCAATCCCTGGCGCAATTAAAATTTGCAACAGTAAAAAATTATTTTTTGAATAATTTACTATAGAAAAGGCAATCCCTGGCGCAATTAAAATTTGCGACAGTAAAAAATTATTTTTTGAATAATTTACTATAGAAAAGGCAATCCCTGGCGGATTTAAAACTTGCGACAGTAAAAAATTATTTTTTGCAAAATTTACTATAGAAAAGGCAATCCCTGGCGTATTTAATATTTGCGACAGTAAAAAATTATTTTTTGCAAAATTTACTATAGAAAAGGCAAACCCTGGCGCAATTAAAATTTGCGACAGTAAAAAATTAGTTTTTGAATAAATTACTATAGAAAAGGCAATCCCAGGCGTAATTAAAATTTGCGACAGTAAAAAATTATTTTTTGAAAAATTTACTATAGAAAAGGCAATCCCTGGCGCAATTAAAATTTGCGACAGTAAAAAATTATTTTTTGGATAATTTACTATAGAAAAGGCAATCCCTGGCGTATTTAAAATTTGCGACAGTAAAAAATTATTTTTTGAAAAATTTACTGTAGAAAAGGCAATCCCTGGCGCAATTAAAATTTGCGACAGTAGAAAATTATTTTTTGAAAAATTTACTGTAGAAAAGGCAATCCCTGGCGTAGTTAAAATTTGCGACAGTAAAGAATTATTTTTTTGCAAAATTTACTATAGAAAAGGCAATCCCTGCGGATTAAAATTTGCGACAGTAAAAAATTATTTTTTGTAAAATTTACTGTAGAAAAGGCAATCCCTGGCGTATTTAAAATTCGCGACAGTAAAAAATTAATTTTTGAAAAATTTACTACAGAAAAGGCAATCCCCGGCGTATTTAAAATTTGCGACAGTAAAAAATTATTTTTTGCAAAATTTACTATAGAAAAGGCAATCCCTGTCGCAATTAAAATTTGCGACAGTAAAAAAATTAGTTTTTGGATAATTTTCTATAGAAAAGGCAATCCCTGGCGTAATTAAAATTTGCGACAGTAAAAAATTATTTTTTGAAAAATTTACTATAGAAAAGGCAATCCCTGGCGCAATTAAAATTTGCGACAGTAAAAAAGTATTTTTTGATTAATTTACTATAGAAAAGGCAATCCCTGGCGTATTTAAAATTTGCGACAGTAAAAAATTATTTTTCGAAAAATTTACTGTAGAAAAAGGCAATCCCTGGCGCAATTAAAATTTGCGACAGTAGAAAATTATTTTTTGAAAAATTTACTGTAGAAAAGGCAATCCCTGGCGCAATTAAAATTTGCGACAGTAGAAAATTATTTTTTGAAAAATTTACTGTAGAAAAGGCAATCCCTGGCGCAATTAAAATTTGCGACAGTAGAAAATTATTTTTTGAAAAATTTACTGTAGAAAAGGCAATCCCTGGCGCAGTTAAAATTTGCGACAGTAGAAAATTATTTTTGAAAAATTTACTATAGAAAAGGCAATCCCTGGCGTATTTAAAATTTGCGACAGTAAAAAATTTTTTTGAATAATTTACTATAGAAAAAGCAATCCCTGGCGCAATTAAAATTTGCGACAGTAAAAAAATATTTTTTGAATAATTTACTATAGAAAAGGCATTCCCTGGCGCAATTATAATTTGCGACAGTAAAAAATTATTTTTTGAATAATTTACTATAGAAAAGGCAATCCCTGGCGCAATTAAAATTTGCGACAGTAGAAAATTAATTTGTGAAAAATTTACTATAGAAAAGGCAATCCCTGGCGTAATTAAAATTTGCGACAGTAAAAAATTAATTTGTGAAAATTTACTGTAGAAAAGGCAATCCCTGGCGTAATTAAAATTTGCGACAGTAAAAAATTATTTTTGAAAAATTTACTGTAGAAAAGGCAATCCCTGGCGCAATTAAAATTTGCGACAGTAAAACATTATTTTTTGAAAAATTTACTGTAGAAAAGGCAATCCGTGGCGCAATTAAAATTTGCGACAATAGAAAATTATTTTTTGAAAAATTTGCTGTAGAAAAGGCAATCCCTGGCGCAATTTAAATTTGCGACAGTAAAAAATTATTTTTTGAATTATTTACTATAGAAAAGGCAATCCCTGGCGCAACTAAAATTTGCGACAGTAAAAAATAAATTTTTGAAAATTTTACAATAGAAAAGGCAATCCCTGGCGTAATTAAAATTTGCGACAGTAAAAAAAATATTTTTTGAATAATTTACTATAGAAAAAGGCAATCCCTGGCGAAATTAAAATTTGCAACAGTAAAAAATTATTTTTTGAATAATTTACAATAGAAAAGGCAATCCTTGGCGCAATTAAAATTTGCGACAGTAAAAAATTATTTTTTGAATAATTTACTATAGAAAAGTCAATGCCTGGCGGATTTAAAATTTGCGACAGTAAAAAATTATTTTTTGCAAAATTTACTATAGAAAAGGCAATCCCTGTCGCAACTAAAATTTGCGACAGTAAAAAATTAGTTTTTGGATAATTTACTATAGAAAAGGCAATCCCTGGCGTAATTAAAATTTGCGACAGTAAAAAATTATTTTTTGAAAAATTTACTATAGAAAAGGCAATCCCTCGCGCAATTAAAATTTGCGACAGTAAAAAATTATTTTTTGAATAATTTACTATAGAAAAGGCAATCCCTGGCGTATTTGAAATTTGCGACAGTAAAAAATTATTTTTTGAAAAATTTACTGTAGAAAAGGCAATCCGTGGCGCAATTAAAATTTGCGACAGTAGAAAATTATTTTTTGAAAAATTTACTGTAGAAAAGGCAATCCCTGGCGCAATTAAAATTTGCGACAGTAGAAAATTATTTTTTGAAAAATTTACTGTAGAAAAGGCAATCCCTGGCGCAATTAAAATTTGCGACAGTAGAAAATTATTTTTTGAAAAATTTACTGTAGAAAAGGCAATCCCTGGCGCAGTTAAAATTTGCGACAGTAGAAAATTATTTTTTGAAACATTTACTATAGAAAAGGCAATCCCTGGCGTATTTAAAATTTGCGATAGTAAAAAATTATTTTTTGAATAATTTACTATAGAAAAGGCAATACCTGGCGCAATTAAAATTTGCGACAGTAAAAAAATATTTTTTGAATAATTTACTATAGAAAAGGCATTCCCTGGCGCAATTATAATTTGCGACAATAAAAAATTATTTTTTGAATAATTTACTATAGAAAAGGCAATCCCTGGCGCAATTAAAATTTGCGACAGTAGAAAATTAATTTGTGAAAAATTTACTATAGAAAAGGCAATCCCTGGCGTAATTAAAATTTGCGACAGTAAAAAATTAATTTGTGAAAATTTACTGTAGAATAGGCAATCCCTGGCGTAATTAAAATTTGCGACAGTAAAAAAATTATTTTTTGAAAAATTTACTGTAGAAAAGGCAATCCCTGGCGCAATTAAAATTTGCGACAGTAAAAAATTATTTTTTGAATAATTTACTATAGAAAAGGCAATCCGTGGCGGATTTAAAATTTGCGACAGTAAAAAATTATTTTTTGCATAATTTACTATAGAAAAGGCAATCCCTGGCGTATTTAATATTTGCTACAGTAAAAAATTATTTTTTGTAAAATTTACTGTAGAAAACGCATTCCCTGGCGCAATTATAATTTGCGACAGTAAAAAATTATTTTTTGAATAATTTACTATAGAAAAGGCAATCCCTGGCGCAATTAAAATTTGCGACAGTAGAAAATTACTTTGTGAAAAATTTACTATAGAAAAGGCAATCCCTGGCGTAATTAAAATTTGCGACAGTAAAAAATTAATTTGTGAAAATTTACTGTAGAAAAGGCAATCCCTGGCGTAATTAAAATTTGCGACAGTAAAAAATTATTTTTTGAAAAATTTACTGTAGAAAAGGCAATCCCTGGCGCAATTAAAATTTGCGACAGTAAAAAATTATTTTTTGAATAATTTACTATAGAAAAGGCAATCCCTGGCGCAATTAAAATTTGCGACAGTAAAAAATAAATTTTTGAAAATTTTACAATAGAAAAGGCAATCCCTGGCGTAATTAAAATTTGCGACAGTAAAAAATTAATTTTTGAAAAATTTACTATAGAAAAGGCAATCCCTGGCGCAATTAAAATTTTCGACAGTAGAAAATTAATTTGTGAAAAATTTACTATAGAAAATGCAATCCCTGGCGGATTTAAAATTTGCGACAGTAAAAAATTAATTTTTGAAAAATTTACTATAGAAAAGGCAATCCCTGGCGCAATTAAAATTTGCGACAGTAAAAAATTATTTTTTGAATAATTTACTATAGAAAAGGCAATCCCTGGCGCAATTAAAATTTGCAACAGTAAAAAATTATTTTTTGAATAATTTACTATAGAAAAGGCAATCCCTGGCGCAATTAAAATTTGCGACAGTAAAAAATTATTTTTTGAATAATTTACTATAGAAAAGGCAATCCCTGGCGGATTTAAAATTTGCGTACAGTAAAAAATTATTTTTTGCAAAATTTACTATAGAAAAGGCAATCCCTGGCGTATTTAATATTTGCGACAGAAAAAAATTATTTTTATTAAAATTTCCTATAGAAAAGGCAATCCCTGGCGGATTTAAAATTTGCGACAGTAAAAAATTATTTTTTGTAAAATTTACTGTAGAAAAGGCAATCCCTGGCGTATTTAAAATTCGCGACAGTAAAAAAATTAATTTTGAAAAATTTACTATAGAAAAGGCAATCCCTGGCGTATTTAAAATTTGCGACAGTAAAAAATTATTTTTTGCAAAATTTACTATAGATAAGGCAATCCCTGTCGCAATTAAAATTTGCGGCAGTAAAAAATTAGTTTTTGGGTAATTTACTATAGAAAAGTCAATCCCTGGCGTAATTAAAATTTGCGACAGTAAAAAATTATTTTTGAAAAATTTACTATAGAAAAGGCAATCCCTGGCGCAATTAAAATTTGCGACAGTAAAAAATTATTTTTTGAATAATTTACTATAGAAAAGGCAATCCCTGGCGTAATTAAAATTTGCGACAGTAAAAAATTATTTTTTGAAAAATTTACTGTAGAAAAGGCAATCCCTGGCGCAATTAAAATTTGCGACAGTAGAAAATTATTTTTTGTGAAATTTACTGTAGAAAAGGCAATCCCTGGGGCAATTAAAATTTGCGACAGTAGAAAATTATTTTTTGAAAAATTTACTGTAGAAAAGGCAATACCTGGCGCAATTAAAATTTGCGACAGTAGAAAATTATTTTTTGAAAAATTTACTGTAGAAAAGGCAATCCCTGGCGCAGTTAAAATTTGCGACAGTAGAAAATTATTTTTGCAAAAATTTACTATAGAAAAGGCAATCCCTGGCGTATTTAAAATTTGCGACAGTAAAAAATTATTTTTTGAATAATTTACTATAGAAAAGGCAATCCCTGGCGCAATTAAAATTTGCGACAGTAAAAAAATATTTTTTGAATAATTTACTATAGAAAAGGCATTCCCTGGCGCAATTATAATTTGCGACAGTAAAAAATTATTCTTTGAATAATTTACTATAGAAAAGGCAATCCCTGGCGCAATTAAAATTTGCGACAGTAGAAAATTAATTTGTGAAAAATTTACTATAGAAAAGGCAATCCCTGGCGTAATTAAATTTTGCGACAGTAAAAAATTAATTTGTGAAAATTTACTGTAGAAAAGGCAATCCCTGGCGTAATTAAAATTTGCGACAGTAAAAAATTATTTTTGAAAAATTTACTGTAGAAAAGGCAATCCCTGGCGCAATTAAAATTTGCGACAGTAAAAAATTATTTTTTGAATAATTTACTGTAGAAAAGGCAATCCCTGGCGGATTTAAAATTTGCGACAGTAAAAAATTATTTTTTGTAAAATTTACTGTAGAAAAGGCAATCCCTGGCGTATTTAAAATTTGCGACAGTAAAAAATTATTTTTTGAATAATTTACTATAGAAAAGGCAATCCCTGGCGCAATTAAAATTTGCGACAGTAAAAAATTAGTTTTTGGATAATTTACTATAGAAAAGACAATCCCTGGCGTAATTAAAATTTGCGACAGTAAAAAATTATTTTTTGAAAAATTTACTATAGAAAAGGCAATCCCTGGCCCAATTAAAATTTGCGACAGTAAAAAATTATTTTTTGAATAATTTACCATAGAAAAGGCAATCCCTGGCGCAATTAAAATTTGCGACAGTAGAAAATTATTTTTTGAAAAATTTACTATAGAAAAGGCAATCCCTGGCGCAATTAAAATTTGCGACAGTAAAAAATTATTTTTTGAATAAATTACTATAGAAAAGGCATTCCCTGGCGCAATTAAAATTTGCGACAGTAGAAAATTATTTTTTGAAAAATTTACTGTAGAAAAGGCAATCCCTGGCGCAGTTAAAATTTGCGAGAGTAGAAAATTATTTTTTGAAAAATTTACTATAGAAAAGACAATCACTGGCGTATTTAAAATTTGCGACAGTAAAAAATTATTTTTTGAATAATTTACTATAGAAAAGGCAATCCCTGGCGCAATTAAAATTTGCGACAGTAAAAAATTAATTTGTGAACAATTTACTGTAGAAAAGGCAATCTCTGGCGCAATTAAAATTTGCGACAGTAGAAAATTATTTTTTGAAAAATTTACTGTAGAAAAGGCAACCCTGGCGTAATTAAAATTTGCGACAGTAAAAAATTAATTTGTGAAAAATTTACTGTAGAAAAGGCAATCCCTGGCGTAATTAAAATTTGCGACAGTAAAAAATTATTTTTTGACAAATTTACTGTAGAAAAGGCAATCCCTGGCGCAATTAAAATTTGCGACAGTAAAAAATTATTTTTTGAATTATTTACTATAGAAAAGGCAATCCCTGGCGCAATTAAAATTTGCGACAGTAAAAAATAAATTTTTGAAAATTTTACAATAGAAAAGGCAATCCCTGGCGTAATTAAAATTTGCGACAGTAAAAAATTAATTTTTGAAAAATTTACTATTGAAAAGGCAATCCCTGGCGCAGTTAAAATTTGTGACAGTAGAAAATTAATTTGTGAAAAATTTACTATAGAAAATGCAATCCCTGGCGGATTTAAAATTTGCGACAGTAAAAAATTAATTTTTGAAAAAATTACTATAGAAAAGGCAATCCCTGGCGCAATTAAAATTTGCGACAGTAAAAAATTATTTTTTGAATAATTTACTATAGAAAAGGCAATCCCTGGCGCAATTAAAATTTGCAACAGTAAAAAATTATTTTTTGAATAATTTACTATAGAAAAGGCAATCCCTGGCGCAATTAAAATTTGCGACAGTAAAAAATTATTTTTTGAATAATTTACTATAGAAAAGGCAATCCCTGGCGGATTTAAAATTTGCGACAGTAAAAAATTATTTTTTGCAAAATTTACTATAGAAAAGGCAATCCCTGGCGTATTTAATATTTGCGACAGTAAAAAATTATTTTTTGTAAAATTTACTATAGAAAAGGCAATCCCTGGCGGATTTAAAATTTGCGACAGTAAAAAATTATTTTTTGTAAAATTTACTGTAGAAAAGGCAATCCCTGGAGTATTTAAAATTCGCGACAGTAAAAAATTAATTTTTGAAAAATTTACTATAGAAAAGGCAATCCCTGGCGTATTTAAAATTTGCGACAGTAAAAAATTATTTTTTGCAAAATTTACTATAGAAAAGGCAATCCCTGTCGTAATTAAAATTTGCGACAGTAAACAATTATTTTTGAATAATTTACTATAGAAAAGGCAATCCCTGGCGCAATTAAAATTTGCGACATTAGAAAATTATTTTTTGAAAAATTTACTATAGAAAAGGCAATCCCTGGCGCAATTAAAATTGCGACAGTAAAAAATTATTTTTTGAATAAATTACTATAGAAAAGGCAATCCCTGGCGCAATTAAAATTTGCGACAGTAGAAAATTATTTTTTGAAAAATTTACTGTAGAAAAGGCAATCCCTGGCGCAGTTAAAATTTGCGAGAGTAGAAAATTATTTTTTGAAAAATTTACTATAGAAAAGACAATCCCTGGCGTATTTAAAATTTGCGACAGTAAAAAATTATTTTTTGAATAATTTACTATAGAAAAGGCAATCCCTGGCGCAATTAAAATTTGCGACAGTAAAAAATTAATTTGTGAACAATTTACTGTAGAAAAGGCAATCTCTGGCGCAATTAAAATTTGCGACAGTAGAAAATTATTTTTTGAAAAATTTACTGTAGAAAAGGCAACCCTGGCGTAATTAAAATTTGCGACAGTAAAAAATTAATTTGTGAAAAATTTACTGTAGAAAAGGCAATCCCTGGCGTAATTAAAATTTGCGACAGTAAAAAATTATTTTTTGACAAATTTACTGTAGAAAAGGCAATCCCTGGCGCAATTAAAATTTGCGACAGTAAAAAATTATTTTTTGAATTATTTACTATAGAAAAGGCAATCCCTGGTGCAATTAAAATTTGCGACAGTAAAAAATAAATTTTTGAAAATTTTACAATAGAAAAGGCAATCCCTGGCGTAATTAAAATTTGCGACAGTAAAAAATTATTTTTTGCAAAATTTACTATAGATAAGGCAATCCCTGTCGCAATTAAAATTTGCGGCAGTAAAAAATTAGTTTTTGGGTAATTTACTATAGAAAAGGCAATCCCTGGCGTAATTAAAATTTGCGACAGTAAAAAATTATTTTTTGAAAAATTTACTATAGAAAAGGCAATCCCTGGCCCAATTAAAATTTGCGACAGTAGAAAATTATTTTTTGTGAAATTTACTGTAGAAAAGGCAATCCCTGGCGCAATTAAAATTTGCGACAGTAGAAAATTATTTTTTGAAAAATTTACTGTAGATAAGGCAATACCTGGCGCAATTAAAATTTGCGACAGTAGAAAATTATTTTTTGAAAAATTTACTGTAGAAAAGGCAATCCCTGGCGCAGTTAAAATTTGCGACAGTAGAAAATTATTTTTTCAAAAATTTACTATAGAAGAGGCAATCCCTGGCGTATTTAAAATTTGCGACAGTAAAAAATTATTTTTTTAATAATTTACTATAGAAAAGGCAATCCCTGGCGCAATTAAAATTTGCGACGGTAAAAAAATATTTTTTGAATAATTTACTATAGAAAAGGCATTCCCTGGCGCAATTATAATTTGCGACAGTAAAAATTATTTTTTGAATAATTTACTATAGAAAAGGCAATCCCTGGCGCAATTAAAATTTGCGACAGTAGAAAATTAATTTGTGAAAAATTTACTATAGAAAAGGCAATCCCTGGCGTAATTAAAATTTGCGACAGTAAAAAATTAATTTGTGAAAATTTACTGTAGAAAAGGCAATCCCTGGCGTAATTAAAATTTGCGACAGTAAAAAATTATTTTTGAAAAATTTACTGTAGAAAAGGCAATCCCTGGCGCAATTAAAATTTGCGACAGTAAAAAATTATTTTTTGAATAATTTACTGTAGAAAAGGCAATCCCTGGCGGATTTAAAATTTGCGACAGTAAAAAATTATTTTTTGTAAAATTTACTGCAGAAAAGGCAATCCCTGGCGTATTTAAAATTTGCGACAGTAAAAAATTATTTTTTGAATAATTTACTATAGAAAAGGCAATCCCTGGCGCAATTAAAATTTGCGACAGTAAAAAATTAGTTTTTGGATAATTTACTATAGAAAAGACAATCCCTGGCGTAATTAAAATTTGCGACAGTAAAAAATTATTTTTTGAAAAATTTACTATAGAAAAGGCAATCCCTGGCCCAATTAAAATTTGCGACAGTAAAAAATTATTTTTTGAATAATTTACATTAGAAAAGGCAATCCCTGGCGCAATTAAAATTTGCGACAGTAGAAAATTATTTTTTGAAAAATTTACTATAGAAAAGGCAATCCCTGGCGCAATTAAAATTTGCGACAGTAAAAAATTATTTTTTGAATAAATTACTATAGAAAAGGCATTCCCTGGCGCAATTAAAATTTGCGACAGTAGAAAATTATTTTTTGAAAAATTTACTGTAGAAAAGGCAATCCCTGGCGCAGTTAAAATTTGCGAGAGTAGAAAATTATTTTTTGAAAAATTTACTATAGAAAAACAATCACTGGCGTATTTAAAATTTGCGACAGTAAAAAATTATTTTTTGAATAATTTACTATAGAAAAGGCAATCCCTGGCGCAATTAAAATTTGCGACAGTAAAAAATTAATTTGTGAACAATTTACTGTAGAAAAGGCAATCTCTGGCGCAATTAAAATTTGCGACAGTAGAAAATTATTTTTTGAAAAATTTACTGTAGAAAAGGCAACCCTGGCGTAATTAAAATTTGCGACAGTAAAAAATTAATTTGTGAAAAATTTACTGTAGAAAAGGCAATCCCTGGCGTAATTAAAATTTGCGACAGTAAAAATTTATTTTTTGACAAATTTACTGTAGAAAAGGCAATCCCTGGCGCAATTAAAATTTGCGACAGTAAAAAATTATTTTTTGAATTATTTACTATAGAAAAGGCAATCCCTGGCGCAATTAAAATTTGCGACAGTAAAAAATAAATTTTTGAAAATTTTACAATAGAAAAGGCAATCCCTGGCGTTATTAAAATTTGCGACAGTAAAAAATTAATTTTTGAAAAATTTACTATAGAAAAGGCAATCCCTGGCGCAGTTAAAATTTGCGACAGTAGAAAATTAATTTGTGAAAAATTTACTATAGAAAATGCAATCCCTGGCGGATTTAAAATTTGCGACAGTAAAAAATTAATTTTTGAAAAAATTACTATAGAAAAGGCAATCCCTGGCGCAATTAAAATTTGCGACAGTAAAAAATTATTTTTTGAATAATTTACTATAGAAAAGGCAATCCCTGGCGCAATTAAAATTTGCAACAATAAAAAATTATTTTTTGAATAATTTACTATAGAAAAGGCAATCCCTGGCGCAATTAAAATTTGCGACAGTAAAAAATTATTTTTTGAATAATTTACTATAGAAAAGGCAATCCCTGGCGGATTTAAAATTTGCGACAGTAAAAAATTATTTTTTGCAAAATTTACTATAGAAAAGGCAATCCCTGGCGTATTTAATATTTGCGACAGTAAAAAATTATTTTTTGTAAAATTTACTATAGAAAAGGCAATCCCTGGCGGATTTAAAATTTGCGACAGTAAAAAATTATTTTTTGTAAAATTTACTGTAGAAAAGGCAATCCCTGGAGTATTTAAAATTCGCGACAGTAAAAAATTAATTTTTGAAAAATTTACTATAGAAAAGGCAATCCCTGGCGTATTTAAAATTTGCGACAGTAAAAAATTATTTTTTGCAAAATTTACTATAGAAAAGGCAATCCCTGTCGTAATTAAAATTTGCGACAGTAAACAATTATTTTTTGAATAGTTTACTATAGAAAAGGCAATCCCTGGCGCAATTAAAATTTGCGACATTAGAAAATTATTTTTTGAAAAATTTACTATAGAAAAGGCAATCCCTGGCGCAATTAAAATTGCGACAGTAAAAAATTATTTTTTGAATAAATTACTATAGAAAAGGCAATCCCTGGCGCAATTAAAATTTGCGACAGTAGAAAATTATTTTTTGAAAAATTTACTGTAGAAAAGGCAATCCCTGGCGCAGTTAAAATTTGCGAGAGTAGAAAATTATTTTTTGAAAAATTTACTATAGAAAAACAATCCCTGGCGTATTTAAAATTTGCGACAGTAAAAAATTATTTTTTGAATAATTTACTATAGAAAAGGCAATCCCTGGCGCAATTAAAATTTGCGACAGTAAAAAATTAATTTGTGAACAATTTACTGTAGAAAAGGCAATCTCTGGCGCAATTAAAATTTGCGACAGTAGAAAATTATTTTTTGAAAAATTTACTGTAGAAAAGGCAACCCTGGCGTAATTAAAATTTGCGACAGTAAAAAATTAATTTGTGAAAAATTTACTGTAGAAAAGGCAATCCCTGGCGTAATTAAAATTTGCGACAGTAAAAAATTATTTTTTGACAAATTTACTGTAGAAAAGGCAATCCCTGGCGCAATTAAAATTTGCGACAGTAAAAAATTATTTTTTGAATTATTTACTATAGAAAAGGCAATCCCTGGTGCAATTAAAATTTGCGACAGTAAAAAATAAATTTTTGAAAATTTTACAATAGAAAAGGCAATCCCTGGCGTAATTAAAATTTGCGACAGTAAAAAATTAATTTTTGAAAAATTTACTATAGAAAAGGCAATCCCTGGCGCAATTAAAATTTGCGACAGTAGAAAATTAATTTGTGAAAAATTTACTATAAAAAATGCAATCCCTGGCGTATTTAAAATTTGCGACAGTAAAAAATTATTTTTTGAATAATTTACTATAGAAAAGGCAATCCCTGGCGCAATTAAAATTTGCGACAGTAAAAAATTAGTTTTTGGATAATTTACTATAGAAAAGACAATCCCTGGCGTAATTAAAATTTGCGACAGTAAAAAATTATTTTTTGAAAAATTTACTATAGAAAAGGCAATCCCTGGCCCAATTAAAATTTGCGACAGTAAAAAATTATTTTTTGAATAATTTACATTAGAAAAGGCAATCCCTGGCGCAATTAAAATTTGCTACAGTAGAAAATTATTTTTTGAAAAATTTACTATAGAAAAGGCAATCCCTGGCGCAATTAAAATTTGCGACAGTAAAAAATTATTTTTTGAATAAATTACTATAGAAAAGGCATTCCCTGGCGCAATTAAAATTTGCGACAGTAGAAAATTATTTTTTGAAAAATTTACTGTAGAAAAGGCAATCCCTGGCGCAGTTAAAATTTGCGAGAGTAGAAAATTATTTTTTGAAAAATTTACTATAGAAAAGACAATCACTGGCGTATTTAAAATTTGCGACAGTAAAAAATTATTTTTTGAATAATTTACTATAGAAAAGGCAATCCCTGGCGCAATTAAAATTTGCGACAGTAAAAAATTAATTTGTGAACAATTTACTGTAGAAAAGGCAATCTCTGGCGCAATTAAAATTTGCGACAGTAGAAAATTAATTTTTGAAAAATTTACTGTAGAAAAGGCAACCCTGGCGTAATTAAAATTTGCGACAGTAAAAAATTAATTTGTGAAAAATTTACTGTAGAAAAGGCAATCCCTGGCGTAATTAAAATTTGGGACAGTAAAAAATTATTTTTTGACAAATTTACTGTAGAAAAGGCAATCCCTGGCGCAATTAAAATTTGCGACAGTAAAAAATTATTTTTTGAATTATTTACTATAGAAAAGGCAATCCCTGGCGCAATTAAAATTTGCGACAGTAAAAAATAAATTTTTGAAAATTTTACAATAGAAAAGGCAATCCCTGGCGTAATTAAAATTTGCGACAGTAAAAAATTAATTTTTGAAAAATTTACTATAGAAAAGGCAATCCCTTGCGCAGTTAAAATTTGCGACAGTAGAAAATTAATTTGTGAAAAATTTACTATAGAAAATGCAATCCCTGGCGGATTTAAAATTTGCGACAGTAAAAAATTAATTTTTGAAAAAATTACTATAGAAAAGGCAATCCCTGGCGCAATTAAAATTTGCGACAGTAAAAAATTATTTTTTGAATAATTTACTATAGAAAAGGCAATCCCTGGCGCAATTAAAATTTGCAACAGTAAAAAATTATTTTTTGAATAATTTACTATAGAAAAGGCAATCCCTGGCGCAATTAAAATTTGCGACAGTAAAAAATTATTTTTTGAATAATTTACTATAGAAAAGGCAATCCCTGGCGGATTTAAAATTTGCGACAGTAAAAAATTATTTTTTGCAAAATTTACTATAGAAAAGGCAATCCCTGGCGTATTTAATATTTGCGACAGTAAAAAATTATTTTTTGTAAAATTTACTATAGAAAAGGCAATCCCTGGCGGATTTAAAATTTGCGACAGTAAAAAATTATTTTTTGTAAAATTTACTGTAGAAAAGGCAATACCTGGAGTATTTAAAATTCGCGACAGTAAAAAATTAATTTTTGAAAAATTTACTATAGAAAAGGCAATCCCTGGCGTATTTAAAATTTGCGACAGTAAAAAATTATTTTTTGCAAAATTTACTATAGAAAAGGCAATCCCTGTCGTAATTAAAATTTGCGACAGTAAACAATTATTTTTTGAATAATTTACTATAGAAAAGGCAATCCCTGGCGCAATTAAAATTTGCGACATTAGAAAATTATTTTTTGAAAAATTTACTATAGAAAAGGCAATCCCTGGCGCAATTAAAATTGCGACAGTAAAAAATTATTTTTTGAATAAATTACTATAGAAAAGGCAATCCCTGGCGCAATTAAAATTTGCGACAGTAGAAAATTATTTTTTGAAAAATTTACTGTAGAAAAGGCAATCCCTGGCGCAGTTAAAATTTGCGAGAGTAGAAAATTATTTTTTGAAAAATTTACTATAGAAAAGACAATCCCTGGCGTATTTAAAATTTGCGACAGTAAAAAATTATTTTTTGAATAATTTACTATAGAAAAGGCAATCCCTGGCGCAATTAAAATTTGCGACAGTAAAAAATTAATTTGTGAACAATTTACTGTAGAAAAGGCAATCTCTGGCGCAATTAAAATTTGCGACAGTAGAAAATTATTTTTTGAAAAATTTACTGTAGAAAAGGCAACCCTGGCGTAATTAAAATTTGCGACAGTAAAAAATTAATTTGTGAAAAATTTACTGTAGAAAAGGCAATCCCTGGCGTAATTAAAATTTGCGACAGTAAAAAATTATTTTTTGACAAATTTACTGTAGAAAAGGCAATCCCTGGCGCAATTAAAATTTGCGACAGTAAAAAATTATTTTTTGAATTATTTACTATAGAAAAGGCAATCCCTGGTGCAATTAAAATTTCCGACAGTAAAAAATAAATTTTTGAAAATTTTACAATAGAAAAGGCAATCCCTGGCGTAATTAAAATTTGCGACAGTAAAAAATTAATTTTTGAAAAATTTACTATAGAAAAGGCAATCCCTGGCGCAATTAAAATTTGCGACAGTAGAAAATTAATTTGTGAAAAATTTACTATAAAAAATGCAATCCCTGGCGGATTTAAAATTTGCGACAGTAAAAAATTACTTTTTGAAAAATTTACTATAGAAAAGGCAATCCCTGGCGCAATTAAAATTTGCGACAGTAAAAAATTATTTTTTGAATAATTTACTATAGAAAAGGCAATCCCTGGCGCAATTAAAATTTGCAACAGTAAAAAATTATTTTTTGAATAATTTCCTATAGAAAAGGCAATCCCTGGCGCAATTAAAATTTGCGACAGTAAAAAATTATTTTTTGAATAATTTACTATAGAAAAGGCAATCCCTGGCGGATTTAAAATTTGCGACAGTAAAAAATTATTTTTTGCAAAATTTACTATAAAAAAGGCAATCCCTGGCGTATTTAATATTTGCGACAGTAAAAAATTTTTTTTTGTAAAATTTACTATAGAAAAGGCAATCCCTGGCGGATTTAAAATTTGCGACAGTAAAAAATTATTTTTTGTAAAATTTACTGTAGAAAAGGCAATCCCTGGCGTATTTAAAATTCGCGACAGTAAAAAATTAATTTTTGAAAAATTTACTATAGAAAAGGCAATCCCTGGCGTATTTAAAATTTGCGACAGTAAAAAATTATTTTTTGCAAAATTTACTATAGAAAAGGCAATCCCTGTCGCAATTAAAATTTGCGACAGTAAAAAATTAGTTTTTGGATAATTTACTATAGAAAAGGCAATCCCTGGCGTAATTAAAATTTGCGACAGTAAAAAATTATTTTTTGAAAAATTTACTATAGAAAAGGCAATCCCTGGCGTATTTAAAATTTGCGAGAGTAAAAAATTATTTTTTGAAAAATTTACTGTAGAAAAGGCAATCCCTGGCGCAATTAAAATTTGCGACAGTAGAAAATTATTTTTTGTGAAATTTACTGTAGAAAAGGCAATCCCTGGCGCAATTAAAATTTGCGACAGTAGAGAATTATTTTTTGAAAAATTTACTGTAGAAAAGGCAATCCTTGGCGCAATTAAAATTTGCGACAGTAGAAAATTATGTTTTGAAAAATTTACTGTAGAAAAGGCAATCCCTGGCGCAGTTAAAATTTGCCACAGTAGAAAATTATTTTTTGAAAAATTTACTATAGAAAAGGCAATCCCTGGCGTATTTAAAATTTGCGACAGTAAAAAATTATTTTTTGAATAATTTACTATAGAAAAGGAAATCCCTGGCGCAATTAAAATTTGCGACAGTAAAAAAATATTTTTTGAATAATTTACTATAGAAAAGGCATTCCCTGGCGCAATTATAATTTGCGACAGTAAAAAATTATTTTTTGAATAATTTACTATAGAAAAGGCAATCCCTGGCGCAATTAAAATTTGCGACAGTAGAAAATTAATTTGTGAAAAATTGACTATAGAAAAGGCAATCCCTGGCGTAATTAAAATTTGCGACAGTAAAAAATTAGTTTGTGAAAATTTACTGTAGAAAAGGCAATCCCTGGCGTAATTAAAATTTGCGACAGTAAAAAATTATTTTTGAAAAATTTACTGTAGAAAAGGCAATCCCTGGCGCAATTAACATTTGCGACAGTAAAAAATTATTTTTTGAATAATTTACTATAGAAAAGGCAATCCCTGGCGGATTTAAAATTTGCGACAGTAAAAAATTATTTTTTGCAAAATTTACTATAGAAAAGGCAATCCCAGGCGTATTTAATATTTGCGACAGTATAAAATTAATTTTTGAAAAATTTACTATAGAAAGGGCAATCCCTGGCGTATTTAAAATTTGCGACAGTAAAAAATTATTTTTTGAAAAATTTACTGTAGAAAAGGCAATCCCTGGCGCAATTAAAATTTGCGACAGTAGAAAATTATTTTTTGAAAAATTTACTGTAGAAAAGGCAATCCCTGGCGCAATTAAAATTTGCGACAGTAGAAAATTATTTTTTGAAAAATTTACTATAGAAAAGGCAATCCCTGGCGCAATTAAAATTTGCGACAGTAAAAAATTATTTTTTGAATAAATTACTATAGAAAAGGCAATCCCTGGCGCAATTAAAATTTGCGACAGTAGAAAATTATTTTTTGAAAAATTTACTGTAGAAAAGGCAATCCCTGGCGCAGTTAAAATTTGCGACAGTAGAAAATTATTTTTTGAAAAATTTACCATAAAAAAGACAATCTGTGGCGCAATTAAAATTTGCGACAGTAGAAAATTATTTTTTGAAAAATTTACTGTAGAAAAGGCAACCTTGGCGTAATTAAAATTTGCGACAGTAAAAAATTAATTTGTGAAAAATTTACTGTAGAAAAGGCAATCCCTGGCGTAATTAAAATTTGCGACAGTAAAAAATTATTTTTTGACAAATTTACTGTAGAAAAGGCAATCCCTGGCGCAATTAAAATTTGCGACAGTAAAAAATTATTTTTTGAAAAATTTACTGTAGAAAAGGCAATCCCTGGCTCAATTAAAATTTGCGACAGTAGAAAATTATTTTTTGAAAAATTTACTGTAGAAAAGGCAATCCCTGGCGCAATTAAAATTTGCGACAGTAAAAAATTATTTTTTGAATAATTTACTATAGAAAACGCAATCCCTGGCGCAATTAAAATTAGCGACAGTTAAAAATTAATTTTTGAAAGATTTACAATAGAAGAGGCAATCCCTGGCGTAATTAAAAGTTTGCGACAGTAAAAAATTAATTTTTGAAAAATTTACTATAGAAAAGGCAATCCCTGGCGCAATTAAAATTTGCCACAGTAGAAAATTATTTTTTGAAAAATTTACTATAGAAAAGGCAATCCCTGGCGTATTTAAAATTTGCGACAGTAAAAAATTATTTTTTGAATAATTTACTATAAAAAAGGAAATCCCTGGCGCAATTAAAATTTACGACAGTAAAAAAATATTTTTTGAATAATTTACTATAGAAAAGGCATTCCCTGGCGCAATTATAATTTGCGACAGTAAAAAATTATTTTTTGAATAATTTACTATAGAAAAGGCAATCCCTGGCGCAATTCAAATTTGCGACAGTAGAAAATTATTTTTTGTGAAATTTACTGTAGAAAAGGCAATCCCTGGCGCAATTAAAATTTGCGACAGTAGAGAATTATTTTTTGAAAAATTTACTGTAGAAAAGGCAATCCCTGGCGCAATTAAAATTTGCGACAGTAGAAAATTATTTTTTGAAAAATTTACTGTAGAAAAGGCAATCCCTGGCGCAGTTAAAATTTGCCACAGTAGAAAATTATTTTTTGAAAAATTTACTATAGAAAAGGCAATCCCTGGCGTATTTAAAATTTGCGACAGTAAAAAATTATTTTTTGAATAATTTACTATAGAAAAGGAAATCCCTGGCACAATTAAAATTTGCGACAGTAAAAAAATATTTTTTGAATAATTTACTATAGAAAAGGCATTCCCTGGCGCAATTATAATTTGCGAGAGTAAAAAATTATTTTTTGAATAATTTACTATAGAAAAGGGAATCCCTGGCGCAATTAAAATTTGCGACAGTAGAAAATTAATTTGTGAAAAATTTACTATAGAAAAGGCAATCCCTGGCGTAATTAAAATTTGCGAAAGTAAAAAATTAGTTTGTGAAAATTTACTGTAGAAAAGGCAATCCCTGGCGTAATTAAAATTTGCGACAGTAAAAAATTATTTTTTGTAAAATTTACTGTAGAAAAGGCAATCCCTGGAGTATTTAAAATTCGCGACAGTAAAAAATTAATTTTTGAAAAATTTACTATAGAAAAGGCAATCCCTGGCGTATTTAAAATTTGCGACAGTAAAAAATTATTTTTTGCAAAATTTACTATAGAAAAGGCAATCCCTGTCGCAATTAAAATTTGCGACAGTAAACAATTAATTTGTGAAAAATTTACTGTAGAAAAGGCAATCCCTGGCGTAATTAAAATTTGCGACAGTAAAAAATTATTTTTTGACAAATTTAATGTAGAAAAGGCAATCCCTGGCGCAATTAAAATTTGCGACAGTAAAAAATTATTTTTTGAATTATTTACTATAGAAAAGGCAATCCCTGGTGCAATTAAAATTTGCGACAGTAAAAAATAAATTTTTGAAAATTTTACAATAGAAAAGGCAATCCCTGGCGTAATTAAAATTTGCGACAGTAAAAAATTAATTTTTGAAAAATTTACTATAGAAAAGGCAATCCTTGGCGCAATTAAAATTTGCGACAGTAGAAAATTAATTTGTGAAAAATTTACTATAAAAAATGCAATCCCTGGCGGATTTAAAATTTGCGACAGTAAAAAATTACTTTTTGAAAAATTTACTATAGAAAAGGCAATCCCTGGCGCAATTAAAATTTGCGACAGTAAAAAATTATTTTTTGAATAATTTACTATAGAAAAGGCAATCCCTGGCGCAATTAAAATTTGCAACAGTAAAAAATTATTTTTTGAATAATTTACTATAGAAAAGGCAATCCCTGGCGCAATTAAAATTTGCGACAGTAAAAACTTATTTTTTGAATAATTTACTATAGAAAAGGCAATCCCGGGCGGATTTAAAATTTGCGACAGTAAAAAATTATTTTTTGCAAAATTTACTATAGAAAAGGCAATACCTGGCGTATTTAATATTTGCGACAGTAAAAAATTATTTTTTGTAAAATTTACTATAGAAAAGGCAATCCCTGGCGGATTTAAAATTTGCGACAGTAAAAAATTATTTTTTGCAAAATTTACTATAGAAAAGGCAATCCCTTTCGCAATTAAAATTTGCGACAGTAAAAAATTAGTTTTTGGATAATTTACTATAGAAAAGGCAATCCCTGGCGTAATTAAAATTTGCGACAGTAAAAAATTAATTTTTGAAAAATTTACTATAGAAAAGGCAATCCCTGGCGCAATTAAAATTTGCGACAGTAGAAAATTAATTTGTGAAAAATTTACTATAAAAAATGCAATCCCTGGCGGATTTAAAATTTGCGACAGTAAAAAATTACTTTTTGAAAAATTTACTATAGAAAAGGCAATCCCTGGCGCAATTAAAATTTGCGACAGTAAAAAAATTATTTTTTGAATAATTTACTATAGAAAAGGCAATCTCTGGCGCAATTAAAATTTGCAACAGTAAAAAATTATTTTTTGAATAATTTACTATAGAAAAGGCAATCCCTGGCGCAATTAAAATTTGCGACAGTAAAAAATTATTTTTTGAATAATTTACTATAGAAAAGGCAATCCCTGGCGGATTTACAATTTGCGACAGTAAAAAATTATTTTTTGCAAAATTTACTATAGAAAAGGCAATCCCTGGCGTATTTAATATTTGCGACAGTAAAAAATTATTTTTTGTAAAATTTACTGTAGAAAAGGCAATCCCTGGCGGATTTAAAATTTGCGACAGTAAAAAATTATTTTTTGTAAAATTTAATGTAGAAAAGGCAATCCCTGGCGTATTTAAAATTCGCGACAGTAAAAAATTAATTTTTGAAAAATTTACTATAGAAAAGGCAATCCCTGGCGTATTTAAAATTTGCGACAGTAAAAAACTATTTTTTGCAAAATTTACTATAGAAAAGGCAATCCCTGTCGCAATTAAAATTTGCGACAGTAAAAAATTAGTTTTTGGATAATTTACTATAGAAAAGGCAATCCCTGGCGTAATTAAAATTTGCGACAGTAAAAAATTATTTTTTGAAAAACTTACTATAGAAAAGGCAATCCCTGGCGTATTTAAAATTTGCGACAGTAAAAAATTATTTTTAGAAAAATTTACTGTAGAAAAGGCAATCCCTGGCGCAATTAAAATTTGCGACAGTAGAAAATTATTTTTTGTGAAATTTACTGTAGAAAAGGCAATCCCTGCCCGCAATTAAAATTTGCGACAGTAGAGAATTATTTTTTGAGAAATTTACTGTAGAAAAGGCAATCCTTGGGCGCAATTAAAATTTGCGACAGTAGAAAGTTATTTTTTGAAAAATTTACTGTAGAAAAGGCAATCCCTGGCGCAGTTAAAATTTGCCACAGTAGAAAATTATTTTTTGAAAAATTTACTATAGAAAAGGCAATCCCTGGCGTATTTAAAATTTGCGACAGTAAAAAATTATTTTTTGAATAATTTACTATAGAAAAGGAAATCCCTGGCGCAATTAAAATTTGCGACAGTAAAAAAATATTTTTTGAATAATTTACTATAGAAAAGGCATTCCCTGGCGCAATTATAATTTGCGACAGTAAAAAATTATTTTTTGAATAATTTACTATAGAAAAGGCAATCCCTAGCGTAATTAAAATTTGCGACAGTAGAAAATTAATTTGTGAAAAATTTACTATAGAAAAGGCAATCCCTGGCGTAATTAAAATTTGCGACAGTAAAAAATTAGTTTGTGAAAATTTACTGTAGAAAAGGCAATCCCTGGCGTAATTAAAATTTGCGACAGTAAAAAATTATTTTTGAAAAATTTACTGTGGAAAAGGCAATCCCTGGCGCAATTAACATTTGCGACAGTAAAAAATTATTTTTTGAATAATTTACTATAGAAAAGGCAATCCCTGGCGGATTTAAAATTTGCGACAGTAAAAAATTATTTTTTGCAAAATTTACTATAGAAAAGGCAATCCCTGGCGTATTTAATATTTGCGACAGTAAAAAATTATTTTTTGTAAAATTTACTGTAGAAAAGGTAATCCCTGGCGTAATTAAAATTTGCGACAGTAAAAAATTATTTTTTTGCAAAATTTACTATAGAAAAGGCAATCCCTGGCGGATTTAAAATTTGCGACAGTAAAAAATTATTTTTTGTAAAATTTACTGTTGAAAAGGCAATCCCTGGCGTATTTAAAATTTGCGACAGTATAAAATTAATTTTTGAAAAATTTACTATAGAAAGGGCAATCCCTGGCGTATTTAAAATTTGCGACAGTAAAAAATTATTTTTTGAAAAATTTACTGTAGAAAAGGCAATCCCTGGCGCAATTAAAATTTGCGACAGTAGAAAATTATTTTTTGAAAAATTTACTGTAGAAAAGGCAATCCCTGGCGCAATTAAAATTTGCGACAGAAGAAAATTATTTTTTGAAAAATTTACTATAGAAAAGGCAATCCCTGGCGCAATTAAAATTTGCGACAGTAAAAAATTATTTTTTGAATAAATTACTATAGAAAAGGCAATCCCTGGCGCAATTAAAATTTGCGACAGTAGAAAATTATTTTTTGAAAAATTTACTGTAGAAAAGGCAATCCCTGGCGCAGTTAAAATTTGCGACAGTAGAAAATTATTTTTTGAAAAATTTACCTTAAAAAAGGCAATCTCTGGCGCAATTAAAATTTGCGACAGTAGAAAATTATTTTTTGAAAAATTTACTGTAGAAAAGGCAACCCCTGGCGTAATTAAAATTTGCGACAGTAAAAAATTAATTTGTGACAAATTTACTGTAGAAAAGGCAATCCCTGGCGTAATTAAAATTTGCGACAGTAAAAAATTATTTTTTGACAAATTTACTGTAGAAAAGGCAATCCCTGGCGCAATTAAAATTTGCGACAGTAAAAAATTATTTTTTGAAAAATTTACTGTAGAAAAGGCAATACCTGGCTCAATTAAAAGTTGCGACAGTAGAAAATTATTTTTTTGAAAAATTTACTGTAGAAAAGGCAATCCCTGGCGCAATTAAAATTTGCGACAGTAAAAAATTATTTTTTGAATAATTTACTATAGAAAACGCAATCCCTGGCGCAATTAAAATTAGCGACAGTAAAAAATTAATTTTTGAAAGATTTACAATAGAAGAGGCAATCCCTGGCGTAATTAAAATTTGCGACAGTAAAAAATTAATTTTTGAGAAATTTACTATAGAAAAGGCAATCCCTGGCGCAATTAAAATTTGCCACAGTAGAAAATTATTTTTTGAAAAATTTACTATAGAAAAGGCAATCCCTGGCGTATTTAAAATTTGCGACAGTAAAAAATTATTTTTTGAATAATTTACTATAGAAAAGGAAATCCCTGGCGCAATTAAAATTTGCGACAGTAAAAAAATATTTTTTGAATAATTTACTATAGAAAAGGCATTCCCTGGCGCAATTATAATTTGCGACAGTAAAAAATTATTTTTTGAATAATTTACTATAGAAAAGGCAATCCCTGGCGCAATTCAAATTTGCGACAGTAGAAAATTATTTTTTGTGAAATTTACTGTAGAAAAGGCAATCCCTGGCGCAATTAAAATTTGCGACAGTAGAGAATTATTTTTTGAAAAATTTACTGTAGAAAAGGCAATCCCTGGCGCAATTAAAATTTGCGACAGTAGAAATTATTTTTTGAAAAATTTACTGTAGAAAAGGCAATCCCTGGCGCAGTTAAAAGTTGCCACAGTAGAAAATTATTTTTTGAAAAATTTACTATAGAAAAGGCAATCCCCTGGCGTATTTAAAATTTGCGACAGTAAAAAAATATTTTTTGAATAATTTACTATAGAAATGGAAATCCCTGGCGCAATTAAAATTTGCGACAGTAAAAAAATATTTTTTGAATAATTTACTATAGAAAAGGCATTCCCTGGCGCAATTATAATTTGCGACAGTAAAAAATTATTTTTTGAATAATTTACTATAGAAAAGGCAATCCCTGGCGCAATTAAAATTTGCGACAGTAGAAAATTAATTTGTGAAAAATTTACTATAGAAAAGGCAATCCCTGGCTTAATTAAAATTTGCGAAAGTAAAAAATTAGTTTGTGAAAATTTACTGTAGAAAAGGCAATCCCTGGCGTAATTAAAATTTGCGACAGTAAAAAATTATTTTTGAAAAATTTACTGTAGAAAAGGCAATCCCTGGCGCAATTAAAATTTTCGACAGTAAAAAATTATTTTTTGAATAATTTACTATAGAAAAGGCAATCCCTGGAGGATTTAAAATTTGCGACAGTAAAAAATTATTTTTTGCAAAATTTACTATAGAAAAGGCAATCCCTGGCGTATTTAATATTTGCGACAGTAAAAAATAATTTTTTGTAAAATTTACTGTAGAAAAGGCAATCCCTGGCGCAATTAAAATTTGCGACAGTAAAAAATTATTTTTTTGCAAAATTTACTATAGAAAAGGCAATCCCTGGCGGATTTAAAATTTGCGACAGTAAAAAATTATTTTTTGTAAAATTTACTGTAGAAAAGGCAATCCCTGGCGCAATTAAAATTTGCGACAGTATAAAATTAATTTTTGAAAAATTTACTATAGAAAAGGCAATCCCTGGCGTATTTAAAATTTGCGCCAGTAAAAAAATTATTTTTTGAAAAATTTACTGTAGAAAAGGCAATCCCTGGGGCAATTAAAATTTGCGACAGTAGAAAATTATTTTTTGAAAAATTTACTGTAGAAAAGGCAATCCCTGGTGCAATTAAAATTTGCGACAGTAGAAAATTATTTTTTGAAAAATTTACTATAGAAAAGGCAATCCCTGGCGCAATTAAAATTTGCGACAGTAAAAAATAATTTTTTGAATAAATTACTATAGAAAAGGCAATCCCTGGCGCAATTAGTAAAGTAGAAAATTATTTTTTGAAAAATTTACTGTAGAAAAGGCAATCCCTGGCGCAGTTAAAATATGCGACAGTAGAAAATTATTTTTTGAAAAATTTACTATAGAAAAGACAATCCCTGGCGTATTTAAAATTTGCGACAGTCAAAAATTATTTTTTGAATAATTTACTATAGAAAGTGCAATCCCTGGCGCAATTAAAATTTGCGACAGTACAAAATTAATTTGTGAAAAATTCACTATAGAAAAGGCAATCCCTGGCGAAGTTAAAATATGCGACAGTAAAAAAATATTTTTTGAAAAATTTACTGTAGAAAAGGCAACCCTGGCGTAATTAAAATTTGCTACAGTAAAAAATTAATTTGTGAAAAATTTACTGTAGAAAAGGCAATCCCTGGCGCAATTAAAATTAGCGACAGTAAAAAATTAATTTTTGAAAGATTTACAATAGAAGAGGCAATCCCTGGCGTAATTAAAATTTGCGACAATAAAAAATTAATTTATGAAAAATTTACTATAGAAAAGGCAATCCCTGGCGCAATTAAAATTTGCGACAGTACAAAATTAATTTGTGAAAAATTTACTATAGAAAAGGCAATCCCTGGCGGATTTAAAATATGCGACAGTAAAAAATTAATTTTTGAAAAATTTACTATAGAAAAGGCAATCCCTGGCGCAATTAAAATTTGCGACAGTAAAAAATTATTTTTTGATTAATTTACTATAGAAAAGGCAATCCCTGGCGCAATTAAAATTTGCAACAGTAAAAAATTATTTTTTGAATAATTTACTATAGAAAAGGCAATCCCTGGCGTATTTAATATTTGCGGCAGTAAAAAAATATTTTTTGTAAAATTTACTGTAGAAAAGGCAATCCCTGGCGTAATTAAAATTTGCGACAGTAAAAAATTATTTTTTTGCAAAATTTACTATAGAAAAGGCAATCCCTGGCGGATTTAAAATTTGCGACAGTAAAAAAGTATTTTTTATAAAATTTACTGTAGAAAAGGCAATCCCTGGCGTATTTAAAATTTGCGACAGTAAAAAATTAATTTTTGAAAAATTTACTATAGAAAAGACAATCCCTGGCGTATTTAAAATTTGCGACAGTAAAAAATTATTTTTTGCAAAATCTACTATAGAAAAGGCAATCCCTGGCGCAATTAAAATTTGCGACAGCAAAAAATTAGTTTTTCAATAATTTACTATAGAAAAGGCAATCCCTGGCGTAATTAAAATTTGCGACAGTAAAAAATTATTTTTTGAAAAATTTACTATAGAAAAGGCAATCCCTGGCGCAATTAAAATTTTCGACAGTAAAAAATTATTTTTTGAATAATTTACTATAGAAAAGGCAATACCTGGCGTATTTAAAATTTGCGACAGTAAAAAATTATTTTTTGAAAAATTTACTATAGAAAAGGCAATCCCTGGCGCAATTAAAATTTGCGACAGTAAAAAATTATTTTTTGAATAATTTACTATAGAAAAGGCAATCCCTTGCGTATTTAAAATTTGCGACAGTAAAAAATTATTTTTTGAAAAATTTACTGTAGAAAAGGCAATCCCTGGCGCAATTAAAATTTGCGACAGTAGAAAATTATTTTTTGAAAAATTTACTGTAGAAAAGGCAATCCCTGGCGCAATTAAAATTTGCGACAGTAGAAAATTATTTTTTGAAAAATTTACTGTAGAAAAGGCAATCCCTGGCGCAGTTAAAATTTGCGCGACAGTAGAAAATTATTTTTTGAAAAATTTACTATAGAAAAGGCAATCCCTGGCGTATTTAAAATTTGCGACAGTAAAAAATTATTTTTTGAATAATTTACTATAGAAAAGGCAATCCCTGGCGCAATTAAAATTTGCGACAATAAAAAAATATTTTTTGAATAATTTACTATAGAAAAGGCATTCCCTGGCGCAATTATATATTGCGACAGTAAAAAATTATTTTTTCAATAATTTACTATAGAAAAGGCAATCCCTGGCGCAATTAAAATTTGGGACAGTAGAAAATTAATTTGTGAAAAATTTACTATATAAAAGGCAATCCCTGGCGTAATTAAAATTTGCGACATTAAAAATTAATTTGTAAAAATTTACTGTAGAAAAGGCAATCCCTGGCGTAATTAAAATTTGCGACAGTAAAAAATTATTTTTTGAAAAATTTACTGTAGAAAAGGCAATCCCTGGCGCAATTAAAATTTGCGACAGTAAAAAATTATTTTTTGAAAAATTTACTGTAGAAAAGGCAATCGCTGGCGCAATTAAAATTTGCGACAGTAGAAAATTATTTTTTGAAAACTTTACTGTAGAAAAGGCAATCCCTGGCGCAATTTAAATTTGCGACAGTAAAAAATTATTTTTTGAATAATTTACTATAGAAAAGGCAATCCCTGGCGCAATTAAAATTTGCGACAGTAAAAAATAAATTTTTGAAAATTTTACAATAGAAAAGGCAATCCCTGGCGTAATTAAAATTTGCGACAGTAAAAAATTAATTTTTGAAAAATTTACTATAGAAAAGGCAATCCCTGGCGCAATTAAAATTTGCGACAGTAGAAAATTAATTTGTGAAAAATTTACTATAGAAAATTCAATCCCTGGCGGATTTAAAATTTGCGACAGTAAAAAATTAATTTTTGAAAAATTTACTATAGAAAAGGCAATCCCTGGCGCAATTAAAATTTGCGACAGTAGAAAATTATGTTTTGAATAATTTACTATAGAAAAGGCAATCCCTGGCGCAATTAAAATTTGCAACAGTAAAAAATTATTTTTTGAATAATTTACTATAGAAAAGGCAATCCCTGGCGCAATTAAAATTTGCGACAGTAGAAAATTATTTTTTGAAAAATTTACTATAGAAAAGGCAATCCCTGGCGCAATTAAAATTTGCGACAGTAAAAAATTATTTTTTGAATAAATTACTATAGAAAAGGCAATCCCTGGCGCAATTAAAATTTGCGACAGTAGAAAATTATTTTTTGAAAAATTTACTGTAGAAAAGGCAATCCCTGGCGCAGTTAAAATTTGCGACAGTAGAAAATTATTTTTTGAAAAATTTACTATAGAAAAGACAATCCCTGGCGTATTTAAAATTTGCGACAGTAAAAAATTATTTTTTGAATAATTTACTATAGAAAAGGCAATCCCTGGCGCAATTAAAATTTGCGACAGTAAAAAATTATTTTTTGAATAATTTACTATAGAAAAGGCAATCCCTGGCGCAATTAAAATTTGCGACAGTAAAGAATTATTTTTTGAATAATTTACTATAGAAAAGGCAATCCATGGCGCAATTAAAATTTGCGACAGTAGAAAATTAATTTGTGAAAAATTTACTATAGAAAAGGCAATCCATGGCGTATTTAAAATTTGCGACAATATAAAATTAAATTTTGAAAAATTTACTATAGAAAAGGCAATCCCTGGCGCAATTAAAATTTGCGACAGTAAAAAATTAATTTGTGAAAAATTTACTGTAGAAAAGGCAATCTCTGGCGCAATTAAAATTTGCGACATTAGAAAATTATTTTTTGAAAAATTTACTTTAGAAAAGGCAACCCTGGCGTAATTAAAATTTGCGACAGTAAAAAATTATTTTTTTGCAAAATTTACTATAGAAAAGCAATCCCTGGCGGATTTAAAATTTGCGACAGTAAAAAATTATTTTTTGTAAAATTTACTGTAGAAAAAGGCAATCCCTGGCGAATTTAAAATTTGCGATAGTAAAAAATTAATTTTTGAATAATTTACTATAGAAAAGGCAATCCCTGGCGCAATTAAAATTTGCGACAGTAGAAAATTATTTTTTGAAAAATTTACTGTAGAAAAGGCAATCCCTGGCGCAATTAAAATTTGCGACAATAAAAAAATATTTTTTGAATAATTTACTATAGAAAAGGCATTCCCTGGCGCAATTATATATTGCGACAGTAAAAAATTATTTTTTCAATAATTTACTATAGAAAAGGCAATCCCTGGCGCAATTAAAATTTGGGACAGTAGAAAATTAATTTGTGAAAAATTTACTATATAAAAGGCAATCCCTGGAGTAATTAAAATTTGCGACATTAAAAATTAATTTGTAAAAATTTACTGTAGAAAAGGCAATCCCTGGCGTAATTAAAATTTGCGACAGTAAAAAATTATTTTTTGAAAAATTTACTGTAGAAAAGGCAATCCCTGGCGCAATTAAAATTTGCGACAGTAAAAAATTATTTTTTGAAAAATTTACTGTAGAAAAGGCAATCGCTGGCGCAATTAAAATTTGCGACAGTAGAAAATTATTTTTTGAAAACTTTACTGTAGAAAAGGCAATCCCTGGCGCAATTTAAATTTGCGACAGTAAAAAATTATTTTTTGAATAATTTACTATAGAAAAGGCAATCCCTGGCGCAATTAAAATTTGCGACAGTAAAAAATAAATTTTTGAAAATTTTACAATAGAAAAGGCAATCCCTGGCGTAATTAAAATTTGCGACAGTAAAAAATTAATTTTTGAAAAATTTACTATAGAAAAGGCAATCCCTGGCGCAATTAAAATTTGCGACAGTAGAAAATTAATTTGTGAAAAATTTACTATAGAAAATTCAATCCCTGGCGGATTTAAAATTTGCGACAGTAAAAAATTAATTTTTGAAAAATTTACTATAGAAAAGGCAATCCCTGGCGCAATTAAAATTTGCGACAGTAGAAAATTATGTTTTGAATAATTTACTATAGAAAAGGCAATCCCTGGCGCAATTAAAATTTGCAACAGTAAAAAATTATTTTTTGAATAATTTACTATAGAAAAGGCAATCCCTGGCGCAATTAAAATTTGCGACAGTAGAAAATTATTTTTTGAAAAATTTACTATAGAAAAGGCAATCCCTGGCGCAATTAAAATTTGCGACAGTAAAAAATTATTTTTTGAATAAATTACTATAGAAAAGGCAATCCCTGGCGCAATTAAAATTTGCGACAGTAGAAAATTATTTTTTGAAAAATTTACTGTAGAAAAGGCAATCCCTGGCGCAGTTAAAATTTGCGACAGTAGAAAATTATTTTTTGAAAAATTTACTATAGAAAAGACAATCCCTGGCGTATTTAAAATTTGCGACAGTAAAAAATTATTTTTTGAATAATTTACTATAGAAAAGGCAATCCCTGGCGCAATTAAAATTTGCGACAGTAAAAAATTATTTTTTGAATAATTTACTATAGAAAAGGCAATCCCTGGCGCAATTAAAATTTGCGACAGTAAAGAATTATTTTTTGAATAATTTACTATAGAAAAGGCAATCCATGGCGCAATTAAAATTTGCGACAGTAGAAAATTAATTTGTGAAAAATTTACTATAGAAAAGGCAATCCATGGCGTATTTAAAATTTGCGACAATATAAAATTAAATTTTGAAAAATTTACTATAGAAAAGGCAATCCCTGGCGCAATTAAAATTTGCGACAGTAAAAAATTAATTTGTGAAAAATTTACTGTAGAAAAGGCAATCTCTGGCGCAATTAAAATTTGCGACATTAGAAAATTATTTTTTGAAAAATTTACTTTAGAAAAGGCAACCCTGGCGTAATTAAAATTTGCGACAGTAAAAAATTATTTTTTTGCAAAATTTACTATAGAAAAGGCAATCCCTGGCGGATTTAAAATTTGCGACAGTAAAAAATTATTTTTTGTAAAATTTACTGTAGAAAAAGGCAATCCCTGGCGAATTTAAAATTTGCGATAGTAAAAAATTAATTTTTGAATAATTTACTATAGAAAAGGCAATCCCTGGCGCAATTAAAATTTGCGACAGTAGAAAATTATTTTTTGAAAAATTTACTGTAGAAAAGGCAATCCCTTGCGCAGTTAAAATTTGCGACAGTAGAAAATTATTTTTTGAAAAATTTACTATAGAAAAGGCAATCCGTGGCGTATTTAAAATTTGCGACAGTAAAAAATTATTTTTTGAATAATTTACTATAGAAAAGGCAATCCCTGGCGCAATTAAAATTTGCGACAGTAAAAAATTATTTTTTGAATAATTTACTATAGAAAAGGCAATCCCTGGCGCAATTAAAATTTGCGACAGTAAAAAATTATTTTTTGAATAATTTACTATAGAAAAGGCAATCCCTGGCGCAATTAAAATTTGCGACAGTAGAAAATTAATTTGTGAAAAATTTACTATAGAAAAGGCAATCCCTGGCGTATTTAAAATTTGCGACAGTATAAAATTAAATTTTGAAAAATTTACTATAGAAAAGGCAATCCCTGGCGCAATTAAAATTTGCGACAGTAAAAAATTAATTTGTGAAAATTTTACTGTAGAAAAGTCAATCCCTGGCGCAATTAAAATTTGCGACAGTAGAAAATTATTTTTTGAAAAATTTACTGTAGAAAAGGCAATCCCTGGCGTAATTAAAATTTGCGACAGTAAAAAATTATTTTTTGAAAAATTTACTGTAGAAAAGGCAATCCTTGGCGCCATTAAAATTAGCGACAATAAAAAATTATTTTTTGAAAAATTTACTGTAGAAAAGGCAATCCCTGGCGCAATTAAAATTTAAGACAGTAGAAAATTATTTTTTGAATAATTTACTGTAGAAGAGGCAATCCCTGGCGCAATTAAAATTTGCGACAGTAAAAAATTATTTTTTGAATAATTGACTATAGAAAAGGCAATCCCTGGCGCAATTAAAATTAGCGACAGTAAAAAATTAATTTTTGAAAGATTTACAATAGAAAAGGCAATCGCTGGCGTAATTAAAATTTGCGACAATAAAAAATTAATTTTTGAAAAATTTACTATAGAAAAGGCAATCCCTGGCGCAATTAAAATTTGCGACAGTAGAAAATTAATTTGTGAAAAATTTACTATAGAAAAGGCAATCCCTGGCGGATTTAAAATTTGCCACTGTAAAAAATTAATTTTTGAAAAATTTACTATAGAAAAGGCAATCCCAGGCGCAATTAAAATTTGCGACAGTAAAAAATTATTTTTTGAATAATTTACTATAGAAAAGGCTATCCCTGGCGCAATTAAAATTTGCAACAGTAAAAAATTATTTTTTGAATAATTTACTATAGAAAAGGCAATCCCTGGCGCAATTAAAATTAGCGACAGTCAAAAATTAATTTTTGAAAGATTTACAATAGAAAATGCAATCGCTGGAGTAATTAAAATTTGCGACAGTAAAAAATTAATTTTTGAAAAATTTACTATAGAAAAGGCAATCCCTGGCGAAATTAAAATTTGCGACAGTAGAAAATTAATTTGTGAAAAATTTACTGTAGAAAAGGCAATCCCTGGCGCAATTAAAATTTGCGACAGTAAAAAATTATTTTTTGAATAATTGACTATAGAAAAGGCAATCCCTGGCGCAATTAAAATTAGCGACAGTAAAAAATTAATTTTTGAAAGATTTACAATAGAAAAGGCAATCGCTGGCGTAATTAAAATTTGCGACAGTAAAAAATTAATTTTTGAAAAATTTACTATAGAAAAGCAATCCCTGGCGCAATTAAAATTTGCGACAGTAGAAAATTAATTTGTGAAAAATTTACTATAGAAAAGGCAATCCCTGGCGGATTTAAAATTTGCGACAGTAAAAAATTAATTTTTGAAAAATTTACTATAGAAAAGGCAATCCCTGGCGCAATTAAAATTTGCGACACTAAAAAATTATTTTTTGAATAATTTACTATAGAAAAAGCAATCCCTGGCGCAATTAAAATTTGCAACAGTAAAAAATTATTTTTTGAATAATTTACTATAGAAAAGGCAATCCCTGGCGCAATTAAAATTTGCAACAGTAAACAATTACTTTTTTGTAATATTTACTGTAGAAAAGGCAATCCCTGGCGTAATTAAAATTTGCGACAGTAAAAAATTATTTTTTTGCAAAATTTACTATAGAAAAGGCAATCCCTGGCGGATTTAAAATTTGCGACAGTAAAAAATTATTTTTTGTAAAATTTACTGTAGAAAAGGCAATCCCTGGCGTATTTAAAATTTGCGACAGTAAAAAATTAATTTTTGAAAAATTTACTATAGAAAAGGTAATCCCTGGCGTATTTAAAATTTGCGACAGTAAAAAATTATTTTTTGCAAAATTTACTATAGAAAAGTCAATCCCTGGCGCAATTAAAATTTGCGACAGTAAAAAATTAGTTTTTGAATAATATACTATAGAAAAGGCAATCCCTGGCGTAATTAAAATTTGCGACAGAAAAAAAATATTTTTTGAAAAATTTACTATAGAAAAGGCAATCCCTGGCGCAATTAAAATTTGCGACAGTAAAAAATTATTTTTTGAATAATTTACTATAGAAAAGGCAATCCTTGTCGTATTTAAAATTTTCGACAGAAAAAAATTATTTTTTGAAAAATTTACTGTAAAAAGGCAATCCCTGGCGCAACTAAAAATTTGCGACAGTAAAAAATTATTTTTTGCAAAATTTACTATAGAAAAGGCAATCCCCGGCGAATTAAAATTTGCGACAGTAAAAAATTATTTTTTGAATAATTTACTATAGAATAGGCAATCCCTGGCGCAATTAAAATTTGCGACAGTAAAAAATTATTTTTTGAAAAATTTACTGTAGAAAAGGCAATCCCTGGCGCAATTAAAATTTGCGACAGTAGAAAATTATTTTTTGAAAAATTTACTGTAGAAAAGGCAATCCCTGGCGCAATTAAAATTTGCGACAGTAGAAAATTATTTTTTGAAAAATTTACTGTAGAAAAGGCAATCCCTGGCGCAGTTAAAATTTGCGCGACAGTAGAAAATTATTTTTTGAAAAATTTACTATAGAAAAGGCAATCCCTGGCGTATTTAAAATTTGCGACAGTAAAAAATTATTTTTTGAATAATTTACTATAGAAAAGGCAATCCCTGGCGCAATTAAAATTTGCGACAATAAAAAAATATTTTTTGAATAATTTACTATAGAAAAGGCATTCCATGGCGCAATTATATATTGCGACAGTAAAAAATTATTTTTTGAATAATTTACTATAGAAAAGGCAATCCCTGGCGCAATTAAAATTTGGGACAGTAGAAAATTAATTTGTGAAAAATTTACTATATAAAAGGCAATCCCTGGCGTAATTAAAATTTGCGACATTAAAAATTAATTTGTAAAAATTTACTGTAGAAAAGGCAATCCCTGGCGTAATTAAAATTTGCGACAGTAAAAAATTATTTTTTGAAAAATTTACTGTAGAAAAGGCAATCCCTGGCGCAATTAAAATTTGCGACAGTAAAAAATTATTTTTTGAAAAATTTACTGTAGAAAAGGCAATCGCTGGCGCAATTAAAATTTGCGACAGTAGAAAATTATTTTTTGAAAACTTTACTGTAGAAAAGGCAATCCCTGGCGCAATTAAAATTTGCGACAGTAAAAAATTATTTTTTGAATAATTTACTATAGAAAAGGCAATCCCTGGCGCAATTAAAATTTGCGACAGTAAAAAATAAATTTTTGAAAATTTTACAATAGAAAAGGCAATCCCTGGCGTAATTAAAATTTGCGACAGTAAAAAATTAATTTTTGAAAAATTTACTATAGAAAAGGCAATCCCTGGCGCAATTAAAATTTGCGACAGTAGAAAATTAATTTGTGAAAAATTTACTATAGAAAATTCAATCCCTGGCGGATTTAAAATTTGCGACAGTAAAAAATTAATTTTTGAAAAATTTACTATAGAAAAGGCAATCCCTGGCGCAATTAAAATTTGCGACAGTAAAAAATTATGTTTTGAATAATTTACTATAGAAAAGGCAATCCCTGGCGCAATTAAAATTTGCAACAGTAAAAAATTATTTTTTGAATAATTTACTATAGAAAAGGCAATCCCTGGCGCAATTAAAATTTGCGACAGTAGAAAATTATTTTTTGAAAAATTTACTATAGAAAAGGCAATCCCTGGCGCAATTAAAATTTGCGACAGTAAAAAATTATTTTTTGAATAAATTACTATAGAAAAGGCAATCCCTGGCGCAATTAAAATTTGCGACAGTAGAAAATTATTTTTTGAAAAATTTACTGTAGAAAAGGCAATCCCTGGCGCAGTTAAAATTTGCGACAGTAGAAAATTATTTTTTGAAAAATTTACTATAGAAAAGACAATCCCTGGCGTATTTAAAATTTGCGACAGTAAAAAATTATTTTTTGAATAATTTACTATAGAAAAGGCAATCCCTGGCGCAATTAAAATTTGCGACAGTAAAAAATTATTTTTTGAATAATTTACTATAGAAAAGGCAATCCCTGGCGCAATTAAAATTTGCGACAGTAAAGAATTATTTTTTGAATAATTTACTATAGAAAAGGCAATCCATGGCGCAATTAAAATTTGCGACAGTAGAAAATTAATTTGTGAAAAATTTACTATAGAAAAGGCAATCCATGGCGTATTTAAAATTTGCGACAATATTAAATAAAATTTTGAAAAATTTACTATAGAAAAGGCAATCCCTGGCGCAATTAAAATTTGCGACAGTAAAAAATTAATTTGTGAAAAATTTACTGTAGAAAAGGCAATCTCTGGCGCAATTAAAATTTGCGACATTAGAAAATTATTTTTTGAAAAATTTACTTTAGAAAAGGCAACCCTGGCGTAATTAAAATTTGCGACAGTAAAAAATTATTTTTTTGCAAAATTTACTATAGAAAAGGCAATCCCTGGCGGATTTAAAATATGCGACAGTAAAAAATTATTTTTTGTAAAATTTACTGTAGAAAAAGGCAATCCCTGGCGAATTTAAAATTTGCGATAGTAAAAAATTAATTTTTGAATAATTTACTATAGAAAAGGCAATCCCTGGCGCAATTAAAATTTGCGACAGTAGAAAATTATTTTTTGAAAAATTTACTGTAGAAAAGGCAATCCCTGGCGCAGTTAAAATTTGCGACAGTAGAAAATTATTTTTTGAAAAATTTACTATAGAAAAGGCAATCCGTGGCGTATTTAAAATTTGCGACAGTAAAAAAATTATTTTTTGAATAATTTACTATAGAAAAGGCAATCCCTGGCGCAATTAAAATTTGCGACAGTAAAAAATTATTTTTTGAATAATTTACTATAGAAAAGGCAATCCCTGGCGCAATTAAAATTTGCGACAGTAAAAAATTATTTTTTGAATAATTTACTATAGAAAAGGCAATCCCTGGCGCAATTAAAATTTGCGACAGTAGAAAATTAATTTGTGAAAAATTTACTATAGAAAAGGCAATCCCTGGCGTATTTAAAATTTGCGACAGTATAAAATTAAATTTTGAAAAATTTACTATAGAAAAGGCAATCCCTGGCGCAATTAAAATTTGCGACAGTAAAAAATTAATTTGTGAAAATTTTACTGTAGAAAAGTCAATCCCTGGCGCAATTAAAATTTGCGACAGTAGAAAATTATTTTTTTGCAAAATTTACTATAGAAAAGGCAATCCCTGGCGCAATTAAAATTTGCGACAGTAGAAAATTATTTTTTGAAAAATTTACTTTAGAAAAGGCAACCCTGGCGTAATTAAAATTTGCGACAATAAAAAATTATTTTTTTGCAAAATTTACTATAGAAAAGGCAATCCCTGGCGGATTTAAAATTTGCGACAGTAAAAAATTATTTTTTGTAAAATTTACTGTAGAAAAAGGCAATCCCTGGCGAATTTAAAATTTGCGATAGTAAAAAATTAATTTTTGAATAATTTACTATAGAAAAGGCAATCCCTGGCGCAATTAAAATTTGCGACAGTAGAAAATTATTTTTTGAAAAATTTACTGTAGAAAAGGCAATCCCTGGCGCAGTTAAAATTTGCGACAGTAGAAAATTATTTTTTGAAAAATTTACTATAGAAAAGGCAATCCGTGGCGTATTTAAAATTTGCGACAGTAAAAAATTATTTTTTGAATAATTTACTATAGAAAAGGCAATCCCTGGCGCAATTAAAATTTGCGACAGTAAAAAATTATTTTTTGAATAATTTACTATAGAAAAGGCAATCCCTGGCGCAATTAAAATTTGCGACAGTAAAAAATTATTTTTTGAATAATTTACTATAGAAAAGGCAATCCCTGGCGCAATTAAAATTTGCGACAGTAGAAAATTAATTTGTGAAAAATTTACTATAGAAAAGGCAATCCCTGGCGTATTTAAAATTTGCGACAGTATAAAATTAAATTTTGAAAAATTTACTATAGAAAAGGCAATCCCTGGCGCAATTAAAATTTGCGACAGTAAAAAATTAATTTGTGAAAATTTTACTGTAGAAAAGTCAATCCCTGGCGCAATTAAAATTTGCGACAGTAGAAAATTATTTTTTGAAAAATTTACTGTAGAAAAGGCAATCCCTGGCGTAATTAAAATTTGCGACAGTAAAAAATTATTTTTTGAAAAATTTACTGTAGAAAAGGCAATCCTTGGCGCCATTAAAATTAGCGACAATAAAAAATTATTTTTTGAAAAATTTACTGTAGAAAAGGCAATCCCTGGCGCAATTAAAATTTAAGACAGTAGAAAATTATTTTTTGAATAATTTACTGTAGAAGAGGCAATCCCTGGCGCAATTAAAATTTGCGACAGTAAAAAATTATTTTTTGAATAATTGACTATAGAAAAGGCAATCCCTGGCGCAATTAAAATTAGCGACAGTAAAAAATTAATTTTTGAAAGATTTACAATAGAAAAGGCAATCGCTGGCGTAATTAAAATTTGCGACAATAAAAAATTAATTTTTGAAAAATTTACTATAGAAAAAGGCAATCCCTGGCGCAATTAAAATTTGCGACAGTAGAAAATTAATTTGTGAAAAATTTACTATAGAAAAGGCAATCCCTGGCGGATTTAAAATTTGCCACTGTAAAAAATTAATTTTTGAAAAATTTACTATAGAAAAGGCAATCCCAGGCGCAATTAAAATTTGCGACAGTAAAAAATTATTTTTTGAATAATTTACTATAGAAAAGGCTATCCCTGGCGCAATTAAAATTTGCAACAGTAAAAAATTATTTTTTGAATAATTTACTATAGAAAAGGCATTCCCTGGCGCAATTAAAATTAGCGACAGTCAAAAATTAATTTTTGAAAGATTTACAATAGAAAAGGCAATCGCTGGCGTAATTAAAATTTGCGACAGTAAAAAATTAATTTTTGAAAAATTTACTATAGAAAAGGCAATCCCTGGCGAAATTAAAATTTGCGACAGTAGAAAATTAATTTGTGAAAAATTTACTGTAGAAAAGGCAATCCCTGGCGCAATTAAAATTTGCGACAGTAAAAAATTATTTTTTGAATAATTGACTATAGAAAAGGCAATCCCTGGCGCAATTAAAATTAGCGACAGTAAAAAATTAATTTTTGAAAGATTTACAATAGAAAAGGCAATCGCTGGCGTAATTAAAATTTGCGACAGTAAAAAATTAATTTTTGAAAAATTTACTATAGAAAAGCAATCCCTGGCGCAATTAAAATTTGCGACAGTAGAAAATTAATTTGTGAAAAATTTACTATAGAAAAGGCAATCCCTGGCGGATTTAAAATTTGCGACAGTAAAAAATTAATTTTTGAAAAATTTACTATAGAAAAGGCAATCCCTGGCGCAATTAAAATTTGCGACACTAAAAAATTATTTTTTGAATAATTTACTATAGAAAAAGCAATCCCTGGCGCAATTAAAATTTGCAACAGTAAAAAATTATTTTTTGAATAATTTACTATAGAAAAGGCAATCCCTGGCGCAATTAAAATTTGCAACAGTAAACAATTACTTTTTTGTAATATTTACTGTAGAAAAGGCAATCCCTGGCGTAATTAAAATTTGCGACAGTAAAAAATTATTTTTTTGCAAAATTTACTATAGAAAAGGCAATCCCTGGCGGATTTAAAATTTGCGACAGTAAAAAATTATTTTTTGTAAAATTTACTGTAGAAAAGGCAATCCCTGGCGTATTTAAAATTTGCGACAGTAAAAAATTAATTTTTGAAAAATTTACTATAGAAAAGGTAATCCCTGGCGTATTTAAAATTTGCGACAGTAAAAAATTATTTTTTGCAAAATTTACTATAGAAAAGTCAATCCCTGGCGCAATTAAAATTTGCGACAGTAAAAAATTAGTTTTTGAATAATATACTATAGAAAAGGCAATCCCTGGCGTAATTAAAATTTGCGACAGAAAAAAATTATTTTTTGAAAAATTTACTATAGAAAAGGCAATCCCTGGCGCAATTAAAATTTGCGACAGTAAAAAATTATTTTTTGAATAATTTACTATAGAAAAGGCAATCCTTGTCGTATTTAAAATTTTCGACAGTAAAAAATTATTTTTTGAAAAATTTACTGTAAAAAGGCAATCCCTGGCGCAACTAAAAATTTGCGACAGTAAAAAATTATTTTTTGCAAAATTTACTATAGAAAAGGCAATCCCCGGCGAATTAAAATTTGCGACAGTAAAAAATTATTTTTTGAATAATTTACTATAGAATAGGCAATCCCTGGCGCAATTAAAATTTGCGACAGTAAAAAATTATTTTTTGAATAATTCACTATAGAAAAGGCAATCCCTGGCGCAATTAAAATTTGCGACAGTAGAAAATAATTTTTTGAAAAATTTACTGTAGAAAGGGCAATCCCTGGCGCAATTAAAATTTGCGACAGTAGAAAATTATTTTTTGAAAAATTTAATGCAGAAAAGGCAATCCCTGGCGCAATTAAAATTTGCGACAGTAAAAAATTATTTTTTGAATAATTTACTATAGAAAAGGCAATCCCTGGCGCAATTAAAATTTGCGACAGTAAAAAATTAATTTTTGAAAAAATTACAATAGAAAAGGCAATCCCTGGCGTAATAAAAATTTGCGACAGTAAAAGATTAATTTTTGAAAAATTTACTATAGAAAAGGCAATCCCTGGCGCAATTAAAATTTGCGACAGTAAAAAATTAATTTGTGAAAAATTTACTATAGAAAAAGCAATCCCTGGCGGATTTAAAATTTGCGACAGTAAAGAATTAATTTTTGAAAAATTTACTATAGAAAAGGCAATCCCTGGCGCATTTAAAATTTGCGACAGTAAAAAATTAATTTTTGAAAAATTTACTATAGAAAAGGTAATCCCTGGCGTATTTAAAATTTGCGACAGTAACAAATTATTTTTTGCAAAATTTACTATAGAAAAGTCAATCCCTGGCGCAATTAAAATTTGCGACAGTAAAAAATTAGTTTTTGAATAATATACTATAGAAAAGGCAATCCCTGGCGTAATTAAAATTTGCGACAGTAAAAAATTATTTTTTGAAAAATTTACTATAGAAAAGGCAATCCCTGGCGCAATTAAAATTTGCGACAGTAAAAAATTATTTTTTGAATAATTTACTATAGAAAAGGCAATCCTTGTCGTATTTAAAATTTGCGACATTAAAAAATAATTTTTTGAAAAATTTACTGTAAAAAGGCAATCCCTGGCGCAATTAAAATTTGCGACAGTAGAAAATTATTTTTTGAAAAATTTACTGTAGAAAAGGCAAGCCCTGGCGCAATTAAAATTTGCGACAGTAGAAAAATATTTTTGAAAAATTTACTGTCGAAAAGGCAATCCCTGGCGCAATTAAAATTTGCGACAGTAAAAAATTATTTTTTGAATAATTTACTATAGAAAAGGCAATCCCTGGCGCAATTAAAATTTGCGACAGTAAAAAATTATTTTTTGAAAAATTTACTGTAGAAAAGGCAATCCCTGGCGCAATTAAAATTTGCGACAGTAGAAAATTATTTTTTGAAAAATTTACTGTAGAAAAGGCAATCCCTGGCGCAGTTAAAATTTGCGACAGTAGAAAATTATTTTTTGAAAAATTTACTATAGAAAAGGCAATCCCTGGCGTATTTAAAATTTGCGACAGTAAAAAATTATTTTTTGAATAATTTACTATAGAATAGGCAATCCCTGGCGCAATTAAAACTTGCGACAGTAAAAAATTATTTTTTGAATAATTCACTATAGAAAAGGCAATCCCTGGCGCAATTAAAATTTGCGACAGTAAAAAATTAATTTTTGAAAAAATTACAATAGAAAAGGCAATCCCTGGCGCAATTAAAATTTGCGACAGTAAAAAATTAATTTGTGAAAAATTTACTATAGAAAAAGCAATCCCTGGCGCAATTAAAATTTGCAACAGTAAAAAATTATTTTTTGAATAATTTACTATAGAAAAGGCAATCCCTGGCGCAATTAATATTTGCGGCAGCAAAAAATTATTTTTGAATAATTTACTATAGAAAAGGCAATCCCTGGCGGATTTAAAATTTGCGACAGTAAAAAATTATTTTTTGCAAAATTTACTATAGAAAAGGCAATCCCTGGCGTATTTAATATTTGCGACAGTAAAAAATTATTTTTTGTAAAATTTACTGTAGAAAAGGCAATCCCTGGCGTAATTAAAATTTGCGACAGTAAAAAATTATTGTTTTGCAAAATTTACTATAGAAAAGGCAATCCCTGGCGGATTTAAAATTTGCGACAGTAAAAAATTATTTTTTGTAAAATTTACTGTAGAAAAGGCAATCCCTGGCGTATTTAAAATTTGCGACAGTAAAAAATTAATTTTTGAAAAATTTACTATAGAAAAGGCAATCCCTGGCGTATTTAAAATTTGCGACAGTAAAAAATTATTTTTTGCAAAATTTACTATAGAAAAGGCAATCCCCGGCGAATTAAAATTTGCGACAGTAAAAAATTAGTTTTTGAATAATTTACTATAGAAAAGGCAATCCCTGGCGTAATTAAAATTTGCGACAGTAAAAAATTATTTTTTGAAAAATTTACTATAGAAAAGGCAATTCCTGGCGCAATTAAAATTTGCCACAGTAAAATATTAATTTTTGAAAAAATTTACAATAGAAAAGGCAATCCCTGGCGTAATTAAAATTTGCGACAGTAAAAAATTATTTTTTGAATAATTTACTATAGAAAAGGCAATCCCTGGCGCAATTAAAATTTGCAACAGTAAACAATTATTTTTTGTAATATTTACTGTAGAAAAGGCAATCCCTGGCGTAATTAAAATTTGCGACAGTAAAAAATTATTTTTTTGCAAAATTTACTATAGAAAAGGCAATCCCTGGCGGATTTAAAATTTGCGACAGTAAAAAAATATTTTTTGTAAAATTTACTGTAGAAAAGGCAATCCCTGGCGTATTTAAAATTTGCGACAGTAAAAAATTAATTTTTGAAAAATTTACTATAGAAAAGGTAATCCCTGGCGTATTTAAAACTTGCGACAGGTAAAAAATTATTTTTTGCAAAATTTACTATAGAAAAGTCAATCCCTGGCGCAATTAAAATTTGCGACAGTAAAAAATTAGTTTTTGAATAATATACTATATAAAAGGCAATCCCTGGCGTAATTAAAATTTGCGACAGTAAAAAATTATTTTTGAAAAATTTACGATAGAAAAGGCAATCCCTGGCGCAATTAAAATTTGCGACAGTAAAAAATTATTTTTTGAATAATTTACTATAGAAAAGGCAATCCTTGTCGTATTTAAAATTTGCGACAGTAAAAAATTATTTTTTGAAAAATTTACTGTAAAAAGGCAATCCCTGGCGCAATTAAAATTTGCGACAGTAAAAAATTATTTTTTGTAAAATTTACTGTAGAAAAGGCAATCCCTGGCGTATTTAAAATTTGCGACAGTAAAAAATTAATTTTTGAAAAATTTACTATAGAAAAGGCAATCCTGGCGTATTTAAAATTTGCGACAGTAAAAAATTATTTTTTGCAAAATTTACTATAGAAAAGGCAATTCCTGGCGAATTAAAATTTGCGACAGTAAAAAATTAGTTTTTGAATAATTTACTATAGAAAAGGCAATCCCTGGCGTATTTAAAAATTGCGACAGTAAAAAATTAGTTTTTGAATAATATACTATAGAAAAGGCAATCCCTGGCGTAATTAAAATTTGCGACAGTAAAAAATTATTTTTTGAAAAATTTACTATAGAAAAGGCAATCCCTGGCGCAATTAAAATTTGCGACAGTAAAAAATTATTTTTTGAATAATTTACTATAGAAAAGGCAATCCTTGTCGTATTTAAAATTTGCGACAGTAAAAAATTATTTTTTGAAAAATTTACTGTAAAAAGGCAATCCCTGGCGCAATTAAAATTTGCTACAGTAGAAAATTATTTTTTGAAAAATTTACTGTAGAAAAGGCAAGCCCTGGCGCAATTAAAATTTGCGACAGTAGAAAATTATTTTTTGAAAAATTTACTGTCGAAAAGGCAATCCCTGGCGCAATTAAAATTTGCGACAGTAAAAAATTATTTTTTGAATAATTTACTATAGAAAAGGCAAGCCCTGGCGCAATTAAAATTTGCGACAGTAAAAAATTATTTTTTGAAAAATTTACTGTAGAAAAGGTAATCCCTGGCGCAATTAAAATTTGCGACAGTAGAAAATTATTTTTTGAAAAATTTACTGTAGAAAAGGCAATCCCTGGCGCAGTTAAAATTTGCGACAGTAGAAAATTATTTTTTGAAAAATTTACTATAGAAAAGGCAATCCCTGGCGTATTTAAAATTTGCGACAGTAAAAAATTATTTTTTGAATAATTTACTATAGAATAGGCAATCCCTGGCGCAATTAAATTTGCGACAGTAAAAAATTATTTTTTGAATAATTCACTATAGAAAAGCCAATCCCTGGCGCAATTAAAATTTGCGACAGTAAAAAATTAATTTGTGAAAAATTTACTATAGAAAAAGCAATCCCTGGCGGATTTAAATTTGCGACAGACAAGAATTAATTTTTGAAAAATTTACTATAGAAAAGGCAATCCCTGGCGCATTTAAAATTTGCGACAGTAAAAAATTAATTTTTGAAAAATTTACTATAGAAAAGGCAATCCCTGGCGCAATTTAAATTTGCGACAGTAAAAATTATTTTTTGAAAAATTTACTATAGAAAAGGCAATCCCTGGTGCAATTAAAATTTGCGACAGTAGAAAATTATTTTTTGAAAAATTTACTGCAGAAAAGGCAATCCCTGGCGCAATTAAAATTTGCGACAGTAAAAATTATTTTTTGAATAATTTACTATAGAAAAGGCAATCCCTGGCGCAATTAAAATTTGCGACAGTAAAAAATTAATTTGTGAAAAATTTACTATAGAAAAGGCAATCCCTGGCGCATTTAAAATTTTGCGACAGTAGAAAATTATTTTTTGAAAAATTTACTGTAGAAAAGGCAATCCCTGGCGCAATTAAAATTTGCGACAGTAGAAAATTATTTTTTGAAAAATTTACTGCAGAAAAGGCAATCCCTGGCGTAATTAAAATTTGCGACAGTAAAAAATTATTTTTTGAATAATTTACTATAGAAAAGGCAATCCCTGGCGCAATTAAAATTTGCGACAGTAAAAAATTAATTTTTGAAAAAATTACAATAGAAAAGGCAATCCCTGGCGTAATAAAAATTTGCGACAGTAAAAGATTAATTTTTGAAAAATTTACTATAGAAAAGGCAATCCCTGGCGCAATTAAAATTTGCGACAGTAAAAAATTAATTTGTGAAAAATTTACTATAGGAAAAAAGCAATCCCTGGCGGATTTAAAATTTGCGACAGTAAAGAATTAATTTTTGAAAAATTTACTATAGAAAAGGCAATCCCTGGCGCATTTAAAATTTGCGACAGCAAAAAATTAATTTTTGAATAATTTACTATAGAAAAGGCAATCCCTGGCGGATTTAAAATTTGCGACAGTAAAAAATTATTTTTTTCAAAATTTACTATAGAAAAGGCAATCCCTGGCGTATTTAATATTTGCGACAGTAAAAAATTATTTTTTGTAAAATTTACTGTAGAAAAGGCAATCCCTGGCATAATTAAAATTTGCGACAGTAAAAAATTATTTTTTTGCAAAATTTACTATAGAAAAGGCAATCCCTGGCGGATTTAAAATTTGCGACAGTAAAAAATTATTTTTTGTAAAATTTACTGTAGAAAAGGCAATCCCTGGCGTATTTAAAATTTGCGACAGTAAAAAAATTAATTTTTGAAAAATTTACTATAGAAAAGGCAATCCCTGGCGTATTTAAAATTTGCGACAGTAAAAAATAATTTTTTGCAAAATTTACTATAGAAAAGGCAATCCCTGGCGAATTAAAATTTGCGACAGTAAAAAATTAGTTTTTGAATAATTTACTATAGAAAAGGCAATCCCTGGCGTAATTAAAATTTGCGACAGTAAAAAATTATTTTTGAAAAATTTACTATAGAAAAGGCAATTCCTGGCGCAATTAAAATTTGCGACAGTAAAAAATTAATTTTTGAAAAATTTACAATAGAAAAGGCAATCCCTGGCGTAATTAAAATTTGCGACAGTAAAAAATTATTTTTTGAATAATTTACTATAGAAAAGGCAATCCCTGGCGCAATTAAAATTTGCAACAGTAAACAATTATTTTTTGTAATATTTACTGTAGAAAAGGCAATCCCTGGCGTAATTAAAATTTGCGACAGTAAAAAATTATTTTTTTGCAAAATTTACTATAGAAAAGGCAATCCCTGGCGGATTTAAAATTTGCGACAGTAAAAAATTATTTTTTGTAAAATTTACTGTAGAAAAGGCAATCCCTGGCGTATTTAAAATTTGCGACAGTAAAAAATTAATTTTTGAAAAATTTACTATAGAAAAGTCAATCCCTGGCGTAATTAAAATTTGAGACAGTAAAAAATTATTTTTTTGCAAAATTTACTATAGAAAAGGCAATCCCTGGCGTATTTAAAATTTGCGACAGTAAAAAATTATTTTTTGCAAAATTTACTATAGAAAAGTCAATCCCTGGCGCAATTAAAATTTGCGACAGTAAAACATTATTTTTTGCAAAATTTACTATAGAAAGTCAATCCCTGGCGCAATTAAAATTTGCGACAGTAAAAAATTAGTTTTTGAATAATATACTATAGAAAAGGCAATCCCTGGCGTAATTAAAATTTGCGGACAGTAAAAAATTATTTTTTGAAAAATTTACTATAGAAAAGGCAATCCCTGGCGCATTAAAATTTGCGACAGTAAAAAATTATTTTTTGAATAATTTACTATATAAAAGGCAATCCTTGTCGTATTTAAAATTTGCGACAGTAAAAATTTATTTTTTGAAAAATTTACTGTAAAAAGGCAATCCCTGGCGCAATTAAAATTTGCGACAGTAGAAAATTATTTTTTGAAAAATTTACTGTAGAAAAGGCAATCCCGGCGTATTTAAAATTTGCGACAGTAAAAAATTAATTTTTGAAAAATTTACTATAGAAAAGGTAATCCCTGGCGTATTTAAAATTTGCGACAGTAAAAAATTATTTTTTGCAAAATTTACTATAGAAAAGTCAATCCCTGGCGCAATTAAAATTTGCGACAGTAAAAAATAAGTTTTTGAATAATATACTATAGAAAAGGCAATCCCTGGCGCAGTTAAAATTTGCGACAGTAGAAAATTATTTTTATTTACTATAGAAAAGGCAATCCCTGGCGTATTTAAAATTTGCGACAGTAAAAAATTATTTTTTGAATAATTTACTATAGAATAGGCAATCCCTGGCGCAGTTAAAATTTGCGACAGTAAAAAATTATTTTTTGAATAATTCACTATAGAAAAGGCAATCCCTGGCGCAATTAAAATTTGCGACAGTAGAAAATTATTTTTTGAAAAATTTACTGTAGAAAAGGCAATCCCTGGCGCAATTAAAATTTGCGACAGTAGAAAATTATTTTTTGAAAAATTTACTGCAGAAAAGGCAATCCCTGGCGCAATTAAAATTTGCGACAGTAAAAAATTATTTTTTGAATAATTTACTATAGAAAAGGCAATCCCTGGCGCAATTAAAATTTGCGACAGTAAAAAATTATTTTTTGAAAAATTTACTGTAGAAAAGGCAATCCTTGGCGTAATAAAAATTTGAGACAGTAAAAGATTAATTTTTGAAAAATTTACTATAGAAAAGGCAATCCCTGGCGCAATTAAAATTTGCGACAGTAAAAAATTATTGTTTTGCAAAATTTACTATAGAAAAGGCAATCCCTGGCGGATTTAAAATTTGCGACAGTAAAAAATTATTTTTTGTAAAATTTACTGTAGAAAAGGCAATCCCTGGCGTATTTAAAATTTGCGACAGTAAAAAATTAATTTTTGAAAAATTTACTATAGAAAAGGCAATCCCTGGCGTATTTAAAATTTGCGACAGTAAAAAATTATTTTTTGCAAAATTTACTATAGAAAAGGCAATCCCTGGTGAATTAAAATTTGCGACAGTAAAAAATTAGTTTTTGAATAATTTACTATAGAAAAGGCAATCCCTGGCGTAATTAAAATTTGCGACAGTAAAAAATTATTTTTTGAAAAATTTACTATAGAAAAGGCAATTCCTGGCGCAATTAAAATTTGCGACAGTAAAATATTAATTTTTGAAAAATTTACAATAGAAAAGGCAATCCCTGGCGTAATTAAAATTTGCGACAGTAAAAAATTATTTTTTGAATAATTTACTATAGAAAAGGCAATCCCTGGTGCAATTACAATTTGCGACAGTAGAAAATTAATTTGTGAAAAATTTACTTTAGAAAAGGCAATCCCTGGCGCAATTAAAATTTGCGACAGTAGAAAATAATTTTTTGAAAAATTTACTATAGAAAAGGCAATCCCTGGCGTAATTAAAATTTGCGACCGTAAAAAATTAGTTTTTGAAACATTTACTGTAGAATAGGCAATCCCTGGCGTAATTAAAATTTGCGACAGTAAAAAATTAATTTGTGAAAAATTTACTGTAGAAAAGGCAATCCCTGGCGGATTTAAAATTTGCGACAGTAAAAAATTAATTTTTGAAAAATTTACAGTAGAAAAGTCAATCCCTGGCGTATTTAAAATTTGCGACAGTAAAAAATTAATTTTTGAAAAATTTACTATAGAAAAGGCAATCCCTGGCGTATTTAAAATTTGCGACAGTATAAAATTATTTTTTGAATGATTTACTATAGAAAAGGCAATCCCTGGCGCAATTAATATTTGCGACAGTAGAAAATTAATTTGTGAAAATTTACTATAGAAAAGGCAATCCCTGGCGGATTTAATATTTGCGACAGTAAAAATTTAATTTTTGAAAATTTAATATAGAAATGGCGCAATTAAAATTTGCGACAGTAAAAAATTATTTTTTGAATAATTTACTATAGAAATGGAAATCCCTGGCGCAATTAAAATTTGCGACAGTAAAAAATTATTTTTTGAATAATTTACTATAGAAAAGGCAATCCCTGGCGGATTTAAAATTTGCGACAGTAAAAAATTAATTTTTGAAAAATTTACTATAGAAAAGGCAATCCCTGGCTTAATTAAAATTTGCGACAGTAAAAAATTAATTTTTGAAAAATTTACTATAGAAAAGGCAATCCCTGGCGCAATTAAAATTTGCGACAGTAAAAAATTATTATTTAATAATTTACTATAGAAAAGGCAATCCCTGGCGCAATTAAAATTTGCGACAGTAAAAAGTTATTTTTTGCAAATTTACTATAGAAAAGGCAATCCCTGGCGGATTTAAAATTTGCGACAGTAAAAAATTAATTTTTGAAAAATTTACTGTAGAAAAGTCAATACCTGGCGTATTTAAAATTTGCGACAGTAAAAAATTAATTTTGAAAAATTTACTATAGAAAAAAGCAATCCCTGGCGTATTTAAAATTTGCGACAGTATAAAATTATTTTTTGAATAATTTACTATAGAAAAGGCAATCCCTGGCGCAATTAATATTTGCGACAGTAGAAAATTAATTTGTGAAAAATTTACTATAGAAAAGGCAATCCCTGGCGGATTTAATATTTGCGACAGTAAAAATTTAATTTTTGAAAATTTAATATAGAAATGGCGCAATTAAAATTTGCGACAGTAAAAAATTATTTTTTGAATAATTTACTATAGAAATGGAAATCCCTGGCGCAATTAAAATTTGCGACAGTAAAAAATTATTTTTTGAATAATTTACTATAGAAAAGGCAATCCGTGGCTGATTTAAAATTTGCGTCAGTAAAAAATTAATTTTTGAAAAATTTACTATAGAAAAGGCAATCCTGGCGTAATTAAAATTTGCGACAGTAAAAAATTAATTTTTGAAAAATTTACTATAGAAAAGGCAATCCCTGGCGCAATTAAAATTTGCGACAGTAAAAAATTATTTTTTAATAATTTACTCTAGAAAAGGCAATCCTGGCGTTATTAAAATTTGCGACAGTAAAAAATTATTTTTTGAATAATTTACTATAGAAAAGGCAATCCCTGGCGTATTTAAAATTTGCGACAGTAAAAAATTAATTTTTGAAAAATTTACTATAGAAAAGGCAATCCCTGGCGTATTTAAAATTTGCGACAGTAAAAAATTATTTTTTGCAAAATTTACTATAGAAAAGGCAATTCCTGGTGCAATTAAAATTTGCGACAGTAAAAAATTAGTTTTTCAATAATTTACTATAGAAAAGGCAATCCTGGCGTAATTAAAATTTGCGACAGTAAAAAATTATTTTTTGAAAAATTTACTATAGAAAAGGCAAACCCTGGCGCAATTAAAATTTGCGACAGTAAAAAATTATTTCTTGAATAATTTACTATAGAAAGGGCAATCCCTGGCGTATTTAAAATTTGCGACAGTAAAAAATTATTTTTTGAAAAATTTACTATAGAAAAGGCAATACCTGGCGTAATTAAAATTTGCGACAGTAAAAAAATATTTTTGAAAAATTTACTGTAGAAAAGGCAATCCCTGGCGCAATTAAAATTTGCGACAGTAAAAAATTATTTTTTGAACAATTTACTATAGAAAAGGCAATCCCTGGCGTAATTAAAATTTGCGACAATAAAAAATTATTTTTTGCAAAATTTACTATAGAAAAGTCAATCCCTGGCGTATTTAAAATTTGCGCCAGTATAAAATTATTTTTTGAATAATTTACTATAGAAAAGGCAATCCCTGGCGCAATTAAAATTTGCGACAGTAAAAAATTAATTTGTGAAAATTTACTATAGAAAAGGCAATCCCTGGCGGATTTAAAATTTGCGACAGTAAAAAATTAATTTTTGAAAAATTTAATATAGAAATGGCGCAATTAAAATTTGCGACAGTAAAAAATTATTTTTTGAAAAATTTACTATAGAAATGGAAATCCCTGGCGCAATTAAAATTTGCGACAGTAAAAAACTATTTTTTGAATAATTTACTATAGAAAAGGCAATCCCTGGCGGATTTAAAATTTGCGACAGTAAAAAATTAATTTTTGAAAAATTTACTATAGAAAAGGCAATCCCTGGCGTAATTAAAATTTGCGACAGTAAAAAATTAATTTTTGAAAAATTTACTATAGAAAAGGCAATCCCTGGCGCAATTAAAATTTGCGACAGTAAAAAATTATTTTTTAATAATTTACTATAGAAAAGGCAATCCCTGGCGCAATTAAAATTTACGACAGTAAAAAATTATTTTTTGGAAAATTTACTATAGAAAAGGCAATCCCTGGCGGATTTAAAATTTGCGACAGTAAAAATTACTTTTTGAAAAATTTACTGTAGAAAAGTCAATCCTTGGCGTATTTAAAATTTGCGACAGTAAAAAATTAATTTTTGAAAAATTTACTATAGAAAAGGCAATCCCTGGCGTATTTAAAATTTGCGACAGTATAAAATTATTTTTTGAATAATTTACTATAGAAAAGGCAATCCCTGGCGGATTTAATATTTGCGACAGTAAAAATTTAATTTTTGAAAAATTTAATATAGAAATGGCGCAATTAAAATTTGCGACAGTAAAAAATTATTTTTTGAATAATTTACTATAGAAATGGAAATCCCTGGCGCAATTAAAATTTGCGACAGTAAAAAATTATTTTTTGAATAATTTACTATAGAAAAGGCAATCCGTGACGGATTTAAAATTTGCGACAGTAAAAAATTAATTTTTGAAAAATTTACTATAGAAAAGGCAATCCCTGGCGGATTTAAAATTTGCGACAGTAAAAAATTAATTTTTGAAAAATTTACTATAGAAAAGGCAATCCCTGGCGTAATTAAAATTTGCGACAGTAAAAAATTAATTTTTGAAAAATTTACTATAGAAAAGGCAATCCCTGGCGCAATTAAAATTTGCGACAGTAAAAAATTATTTTTTAATAATTTACTATAGAAAAGGCAATCCCTGGCGCAATTAAAATTTGCGACAGTAAAAAATTATTTTTTGCAAAATTTACTATAGAAAAGGCAATCCCTGGCGGATTTAAAATTTGCGACAATAAAAAATTAATTTTTGAAAAATTTACTGTAGAAAAGTCAATACCTGGCGTATTTAAAATTTGCGACAGTAAAAAATTAATTTTTGAAAAATTTAATATAGAAATGGCGCAATTAAAATTTGCGACAGTAAAAAATTATTTTTTGAATAATTTACTATAGAAATGGAAATCCCTGGCGCAATTAAAATTTGCGACAGTAAAAAATTATTTTTTGAATAATTTACTATAGAAAAGGCAATCCGTGGCGGATTTAAAATTTGCGACAGTAAAAAATTAATTTTTGAAAAATTTACTATAGAAAAGGCAATCCCTGGCGTAATTAAAATTTGCGACAGTAAAAAATTAATTTTTGAAAAATTTACTATAGAAAAGGCAATCCCTGGCGCAATTAAAATTTGCGACAGCAAAAAATTATTTTTTAATAATTTACTATAGAAAAGGCAATTCCTGGTGCAATTAAAATTTGCGACAGTAAAAAATTAGTTTTTGAAAAATTTACAATAGAAAAGGCAATCCCTGGCGCAATTAAAATTTGCGACAGTAAAAAATTATTTTTTAATAATTTACTATAGAAAAGGCAATCCCTGGCGCAATTAAAATTTGCGACAGTAAAAAATTATTTTTTGCAAAATTTACTATAGAAAAGGCAATCCCTGGCGTATTTAAAATTTGCGACAGTAAAAAATTAATTTTGAAAAATTTACTATAGAAAAGGCAATCCCTGGCGTATTTAAAATTTGCGACAGTATAAAATTATTTTTTGAATAATTTACTATAGAAAAGGCAATCCCTGGCGGATTTAATATTTGCGACAGTAAAAATTTAATTTTTGAAAAATTTAATATAGAAATGGCGCAATTAAAATTTGCGACAGTAAAAAATTATTTTTTGAATAACTTACTATAGAAATGGAAATCCCTGGCGCAATTAAAATTTGCGACAGTAAAAAATTATTTTTTGAATAATTTACTATAGAAAAGCCAATCCGTGGCGGATTTAAAATTTGCGACAATAAAAAATTAATTTTTGAAAAATTTACTATAGAAAAGGCAATCCCTGGCGTAATTAAAATTTGCGACAGTAAAAAATTAATTTTTGAAAAATTTACAATAGAAAAGGCAATCCCTGGCGCAATTAAAATTTGCGACAGCAAAAAATTATTTTTTAATAATTTACTATAGAAAAGGCAATCCTGGCGTTATTAAAATTTGCGACAGTAAAAAATTATTTTTTGAATAATTTACTATAGAAAAGGCAATCCCTGGCGTATTTAAAATTTGCGACAGTAAAAAATTAATTTTTGAAAAATTTACTATAGAAAAGGCAAACCCTGGCGTATTTAAAATTTGCGACAGTAAAAAATTTTGTTTTGCAAAATTTACTATAGAAAATCAATCCCTGGTGCAATTAAAATTTGCGACAGTAAAAAATTAGTTTTTCAATAATTTACTATAGAAAAGGCAATCCTGGCGTAATTAAAATTTGCGACAGTAAAAAATTATTTTTTGAATAATTTACTATAGAAAAGGCAATCCCTGGCGTATTTAAAATTTGCGACAGTAAAAAATTATTTTTTGAAAAATTTACTATAGAAAAGGCAATCCCTGGCGTAATTAAAATTTGCGATAGTAAAAAATTATTTTTGAAAAATTTACTGTAGAAAAGGCAATCCCTGGCGCAATTAAAATTTGCGACAGTAAAAAATTATTTTTTGAATAATTTACTATAGAAAAGGCAATTCCTCGCGTAATTAAAATTTGCGACAATAAAAAATTATTTTTTGCAAAATTTACTATAGAAAAGTCAATCCCTGGCGTATTTAAAATTTGCGACAGTATAAAATTATTTTTTGAATAATTTACTATAGAAAAGGCAATCCCTGGCGCAATTAAAATTTGCGACAGTAAAAAATTATTTTTTGAATAATTTACTATAGAAATCCCTGGCGCAATTAAAATTTGCCACAGTAAAAAATTATTTTTTGAATAATTTACTATAGAAAAGGCAATCCCTCGCGTAATTAAAATTTGCGACAATAAAAAATTATTTTTTGCAAAATTTACTATAGAAAAGTCAATCCCTGGCGTATTTAAAATTTGCGACAGTAAAAAATTATTTTTTAATAATTTACTATAGAAAAGGCAATCCCTGGCGCAATTAAAATTTGCGACAGTAAAAAATTATTTTTTGCAAAATTTACTATAGAAAAGGCAATCCCTGGCGTATTTAAAATTTGCGACAGTATAAAATTATTTTTTGAATAATTTACTATAGAAAAGGCAATCCCTGGCGGATTTAATATTTGCGACAGTAAAAATTTAATTTTTGAAAAATTTAATATAGAAATGGCGCAATTAAAATTTGCGACAGTAAAAAATTATTTTTTGAATAATTTACTATAGAAATGGAAATCCCTGGCGCAATTAAAATTTGCGACAGTAAAAAATTATTTTTTGAATAATTTACTATAGAAAAGGCAATCCGTGACGGATTTAAAATTTGCGACAGTAAAAAATTAATTTTTGAAAAATTTACTATAGAAAAGGCAATCCCTGGCGGATTTAAAATTTGCGACAGTAAAAAATTAATTTTTGAAAAATTTACTATAGAAAAGGCAATCCCTGGCGTAATTAAAATTTGCGACAGTAAAAAATTAATTTTTGAAAAATTTACAATAGAAAAGGCAATCCCTGGCGCAATTAAAATTTGCGACAGCAAAAAATTATTTTTTAATAATTTACTATAGAAAAGGCAATCCTGGCGTTATTAAAATTTGCGACAGTAAAAAATTATTTTTGAATAATTTACTATAGAAAAGGCAATCCCTGGCGTATTTAAAATTTGCGACAGTAAAAAATTAATTTTTGAAAAATTTACTATAGAAAAGGCAAACCCTGGCGTATTTAAAATTTGCGACAGTAAAAAATTTTGTTTTGCAAAATTTACTATAGAAAATCAATCCCTGGTGCAATTAAAATTTGCGACAGTAAAAAATTAGTTTTTCAATAATTTACTATAGAAAAGGCAATCCTGGCGTAATTAAAATTTGCGACAGTAAAAAATTATTTTTTGAATAATTTACTATAGAAAAGGCAATCCCTGGCGTATTTAAAATTTGCGACAGTAAAAAATTATTTTTTGAAAATTTACTATAGAAAAGGCAATCCCTGGCGTAATTAAAATTTGCGATAGTAAAAAATTATTTTTGAAAAATTTACTGTAGAAAAGGCAATCCCTGGCGCAATTAAAATTTGCGACAGTAAAAAATTATTTTTTGAATAATTTACTATAGAAAAGGCAATTCCTCGCGTAATTAAAATTTGCGACAATAAAAAATTATTTTTTGCAAAATTTACTATAGAAAAGTCAATCCCTGGCGTATTTAAAATTTGCGACAGTATAAAATTATTTTTTGAATAATTTACTATAGAAAAGGCAATCCCTGGCGCAATTAAAATTTGCGACAGTAAAAAATTATTTTTTGAATAATTTACTATAGAAATCCCTGGCGCAATTAAAATTTGCCACAGTAAAAAATTATTTTTTGAATAATTTACTATAGAAAAGGCAATCCCTCGCGTAATTAAAATTTGCGACAATAAAAATTATTTTTTGCAAAATTTACTATAGAAAAGTCAATCCCTGGCGTATTTAAAATTTGCGACAGTAAAAAATTATTTTTTAATAATTTACTATAGAAAAGGCAATCCCTGGCGCAATTAAAATTTGCGACAGTAAAAAATTATTTTTTGCAAAATTTACTATAGAAAAGGCAATCCCTGGCGTATTTAAAATTTGCGACAGTATAAAATTATTTTTTGAATAATTTACTATAGAAAAGGCAATCCCTGGCGGATTTAATATTTGCGACAGTAAAAATTTAATTTTTGAAAAATTTAATATAGAAATGGCGCAATTAAAATTTGCGACAGTAAAAAATTATTTTTTGAATAATTTACTATAGAAATGGAAATCCCTGGCGCAATTAAAATTTGCGACAGTAAAAAATTATTTTTTGAATAATTTACTATAGAAAAGGCAATCCGTGACGGATTTAAAATTTGCGACAGTAAAAAATTAATTTTTGAAAAATTTACTATAGAAAAGGCAATCCCTGGCGGATTTAAAATTTGCGACAGTAAAAAATTAATTTTGAAAAATTTACTATAGAAAAGGCAATCCCTGGCGTAATTAAAATTTGCGACAGTAAAAAATTAATTTTTGAAAAATTTACTATAGAAAAGGCAATCCCTGGCGCAATTAAAATTTGCGACAGTAAAAAATTATTTTTTAATAATTTACTATAGAAAAGGCAATCCCTGGCGCAATTAAAATTTGCGACAGTAAAAAATTATTTTTTGCAAAATTTACTATAGAAAAGGCAATCCCTGGCGGATTTAAAATTTGCGACAATAAAAAATTAATTTTTGAAAAATTTACTGTAGAAAAGTCAATACCTGGCGTATTTAAAATTTGCGACAGTAAAAAATTAATTTTTGAAAAATTTAATATAGAAATGGCGCAATTAAAATTTGCGACAGTAAAAAATTATTTTTTGAATAATTTACTATAGAAATGGAAATCCCTGGCGCAATTAAATTTGCGACAGTAAAAAATTATTTTTTGAATAATTTACTATAGAAAAGGCAATCCGTGGCGGATTTAAAATTTGCGACAGTAAAAAATTAATTTTTGAAAAATTTACTATAGAAAAGGCAATCCCTGGCGTAATTAAAATTTGCGACAGTAAAAAATTAATTTTTGAAAAATTTACTATAGAAAAGGCAATCCCTGGCGCAATTAAAATTTGCGACAGCAAAAAATTATTTTTTAATAATTTACTATAGAAAAGGCAATTCCTGGTGCAATTAAAATTTGCGACAGTAAAAAATTAGTTTTTCAATAATTTACTATAGAAAAGGCAATCCTGGCATAATTAAAATTTGCGACAGTAAAAAATTATTTTTTGAAAAATTTACTATAGAAAAGGCAATCCCTGGCGCGATTAAAATTTGCGACAGTAAAAAATTATTTCTTGAATAATTTACTATAGAAAAGGCAATCCCTGGCGTATTTAAAATTTGCGACAGTAAAAAATTATTTTTTGAAAAATTTACTATAGAAAAGGCAATCCCAGGCGTAATTAAAATTTGCGACAGTAAAAAAATATTTTTGAAAAATTTACTGTAGAAAAGGCAATCCCGGGCGCAATTAAAATTTGCGACAGTAAAAAATTATTTTTTGAACAATTTACTATAGAAAAGGCAATCCCTGGCGTAATTAAAATTTGCGACAATAAAAAATTATTTTTTGCAAAATTTACTATAGAAAAGTCAATCCCTGGCGTATTTAAAATTTGCGACAGGATAAAATTATTTTTTGAATAATTTACTATAGAAAAGGCAATCCCTGGCGCAATTAAAATTTGCGACAGTAGAAAATTAATTTGTGAAAAATTTACTATAGAAAAGGCAATCCCTGGCGGATTTAAAATTTGCGACAGTAAAAAATTAATTTTTGAAAAATTTAATATAGAAATGGCGCAATTAAAATTTGCGACAGTAAAAAATTATTTTTTGAATAATTTACTATAGAAATGGAAATCCCTGGCGCAATTAAAATTTGCGACAGTAAAAAATTATTTTTTGAATAATTTACTATAGAAAAGGCAATCCCTGGCGGATTTAAAATTTGCGACAGTAAAAAATTAATTTTTGAAAATTTACTATAGAAAAGGCAATCCCTGGCGTAATTAAAATTTGCGACAGTAAAAAATTAATTTTTGAAAAATTTACTATAGAAAAGGCAATCCCTGGCGCAATTAAAATTTGCGACAGTAAAAAATTATTTTTTAATAATTTACTATAGAAAAGGCAATCCCTGGCGCAATTAAAATTTGCGACAGTAAAAAATTATTTTTTGCAAAATTTACTATAGAAAAGGCAATCCCTGGCGGATTTAAAATTTGCGACAGTAAAAAATTAATTTTTGAAAATTTACTGTAGAAAAGTCAACCCCTGGCGTATTTAAAATTTGCGACAGTAAAAAATTAATTTTTGAAAAATTTACTATAGAAAAGGCAATCCCTGGCGTATTTAAAATTTGCGACAGTATAAAATTATTTTTTGAATAATTTACTATAGAAAAGGCAATCCCTGGCGGATTTAATATTTGCGACAGTAAAAATTTAATTTTTGAAAAATTTAATATAGAAATGGCGCAATTAAAATTTGCGACAGTAAAAAATTATTTTTGAATAACTTACTATAGAAATGGAAATCCCTGGCGCAATTAAAATTTGCGACAGTAAAAAATTATTTTTTGAATAATTTACTATAGAAAAGCCAATCCGTGGCGGATTTAAAATTTGCGACAATAAAAAATTAATTTTTGAAAAATTTACTATAGAAAAGGCAATCCCTGGCGTAATTAAAATTTGCGACAGTAAAAAATTAATTTTTGAAAAATTTACAATAGAAAAGGCAATCCCTGGCGCAATTAAAATTTGCGACAGCAAAAAATTATTTTTTAATAATTTACTATAGAAAAGGCAATCCTGGCGTTATTAAAATTTGCGACAGTAAAAAATTATTTTTTGAATAATTTACTATAGAAAAGGCAATCCCTGGCGTATTTAAAATTTGCGACAGTAAAAAATTAATTTTTGAAAAATTTACTATAGAAAAGGCAATCCCTGGCGTAATTAAAATTTGCGATAGTAAAAAATTATTTTTGAAAAATTTACTGTAGAAAAGGCAATCCCTGGCGCAATTAAAATTTGCGACAGTAAAAAATTATTTTTTGAATAATTTACTATAGAAAAGGCAATCCCTGGCGTATTTAAAATTTGCGACAGTAAAAAATTATTTTTTGAATAATTTACTATAGAAAAGGCAATCCCTGGCGTATTTAAAATTTGCGACAGTAAAAAATTATTTTTTGAAAAATTTACTATAGAAAAGGCAATCCCTGGCGTAATTAAAATTTGCGATAGTAAAAAATTATTTTTGAAAAATTTACTGTAGAAAAGGCAATCCCTGGCGCAATTAAAATTTGCGACAGTAAAAAATTATTTTTTGAATAATTTACTATAGAAAAGGCAATCCCTCGCGTAATTAAAATTTGCGACAATAAAAAATTATTTTTTGCAAAATTTACTATAGAAAAGTCAATCCCTGGCGTATTTAAAATTTGCGACAGTAAAAAATTATTTTTAATAATTTACTATAGAAAAGGCAATCCCTGGCGCAATTAAAATTTGCGACAGTAAAAAATTATTTTTTGCAAAATTTACTATAGAAAAGGCAATCCCTGGCGTATTTAAAATTTGCGACAGTATAAAATTATTTTTTGAATAATTTACTATAGAAAAGGCAATCCCTGGCGGATTTAATATTTGCGACAGTAAAAATTTAATTTTTGAAAAATTTAATATAGAAATGGCGCAATTAAAATTTGCGACAGTAAAAAATTATTTTTTGAATAATTTACTATAGAAATGGAAATCCCTGGCGCAATTAAAATTTGCGACAGTAAAAAAT
>CAWVNZ010001394.1:0-59529 GCA_963930735.1 Dioctria linearis
GTCGCAAATTTCAATTTCGCCAGGGATTGCCTTTTCTATAGTAAATTATTCAAAAAATAATTTTCTACTGTCGCAAATTTTAAATATCCCAGGTATTGCCTTTTCTATAGTAAATTATTCAAAAAATAATTTTATACTGTCGCAAATTTTAATTACGCCAGGGATTGCCTTTTCTATAGTAAATTATTCAAAAAATAATTTTATACTCTCGCAAATTTTAATTACGCCAGGGATTGCCTTTTCTATAGTAAATTATTCAAAAAATAATTTTCTACTGTCGCAAATTTTAAATATCCCAGGGATTGCCTTTTCTATAGTAAATTATTCAAAAAATAATTTTATACTGTCGCAAATTTTAATTACGCCAGGGATTGCTTTTTCTATAGTAAATTATTCAAGAAATAATTTTATACTGTCGCAAATTTTAATTACGCCAGGGATTGCCTTTTCTATAGTAAATTATTCAAAAAATAATTTTAAACTGTCGCAAATTTTAATTACGCCAGGGATTGCCTTTTCTATAGTAAATTTTGCAAAAAAATAATTTTTTACTGTCGCAAATTTTAATTACGCCAGGGATTGCCTTTTCTATAGTAAATTATTCAAAAAATAATTTTCTACTGTCGCAAATTTTAAATATCCCAGGGATTGCCTTTTCTATAGTAAATTATTCAAAAAAAAATTTTATACTGTCGCAAATTTTAATTACGCCAGGGATTGCCTTTTCTATAGTAAATTATTCAAAAAATAATTTTTTTTGTCGCAAATTTTAATTACGCCAGGGATTGCCTTTTCTATAGTAAATTATTCAAAAAATAATTTTCAACTGTCGCAAATTTTAATTACGCCAGGAATTGCCTTTTCTATAGTAAATTATTCAAAAAATAATTTTTTACTGTCGCAAATTTTAATATCCCAGGGATTGCCTTTTCTATAGTAAATTTCTCACAAATTAATTTTTTACTATCGCAAGTTTTAATTGCGCCAGGGATTGCCTTTTCTATAGTAAATTATTCAAAAAATAATTTTTTACTATCGCAAATTTTAATTACGCCAGGGATTGCCTTTTCTATAGTAAATTATTCAAAAAATAATTTTATACTGTCGCAAATTTTAAGTGCGCCAGGGATTGCCTTTTCTATAGTAAATTATTCAAAAAATAATTTTCTACTGTCGCAAATTTTAAATATCCCAGGGATTGCCTTTTCTATAGTAAATTTCTCACAAATTAATTTTTTACTATCGCAAGTTTTAATTGCGCCAGGGATTGCCTTTTCTATAGTAAATTATTCAAAAAATAATTTTCTACTGTCGCAAATTTTAATTACGCCAAGGATTGCCTTTTCTATAGTAAATTATTCAAAAAATAATTTTATATTGTCGCAAATTTTAATTACGCCAGGGATTGCCTTTTCTATAGTAAATTATTCAAAAAATAATTTTCTACTGTCGCAAATCTTAAGTGCGCCAGGGATTGCCTTTTCTATAGTAAATTATTCAAAAAATAATTTTTTACTGTCGCAAATTTTAATTACGCCAGGGATTGCCTTTTCTATAGTAAATTATTCAAAAAATAATTTTTTACTATCGCAAGTTTTAATTACGCCAGGGATTGCCTTTTCTATAGTAAATTATTCAAAAATAATTTTATACTGTCGCAAATTTTAATTACGCCAGGGATTGCCTTTTCTACAGTAAATTATTCAAAAAATAATTTTCTACTGTCGCAAATTTTAATTACGCCAGGGATTGCCTTTTCTATAGTAAATTATGCAAAAAATAATTTTCTACTGTCGAAAATTTTAAATATCCAGGGATTGCCTTTTCTATAGTAAATTATTCAAAAATAATTTTATACTGTCGCAAATTTTAATTACGCCAGGGGATTGCCTTTTCTATAGTAAATTATTCAAAAAATAATTTTCTACTGTCGCAAATTTTAATTACGCCAGGGATTGCCTTTTCTATAGTAAATTATTCAAAAAAATAATTTTCTACTGTCGCAAATTTTAATTACGCCAGGGATTGCCTTTTCTATAGTAAATTATTCAAAAAATAATTTTTTACTGTCGCAAATTTTAATTGCGCCAGGGATTGCCTTTTCTATAGTAAATTATTCAAAAAATAATTTTCTACTATCGCAAATTTTAATTACGCCAGGAGATTGCCTTTTCTATAGTAAATTATTCAAAAAATAATTTTCTACTGTCGCAAATTTTAATTACGCCAGGGATTGCCTTTTCTATAGTAAATTATTCAAAAAATAATTTTATACTGTCGCAAATTTTAATTACGCCAGGGATTGCCTTTTCTATAGTAAATTATTCAAAAAATAATTTTATACTGTCGCAAATTTTAATTACGCCAGGGATTGCCTTTTCTATAGTAAATTATTCAAAAAAATAATTTTCTACTGTCGCAAATTTTTATTACGCCAGGGATTGCCTTTTCTATAGTAAATTATTCAAAAAATAATTTTTCTACTGTCGCAAATTTTAATTACGCCAGGGATTGCCTTTTCTATAGTAAATTATTCAAAAAATAATTTTATACTGTCGCAAATTTGAATTTCGAAAGGTAAATTATTCAAAAAATAATTTATACTGTCGCAAATTTTAATTACGCCAGGGATTGCCTTTTCTATAGTAAATTTTGCAAAAAAAATAATTTTCAACTGTCGCAAATTTTAATTGCGCCAGGGATGCCTTTTCTATAGTAAATTATTCAAAAAAATAATTTTTTACTGTCGCAAATTTTAATTGCGCCAGGGATTGCCTTTTCTATAGTAAATTATTCAAAAAATAATTTTATACTGTCTCAAATTTTAATTACGCCAGGGATTGCCTTTTCTATAGTAAATTATTCAAAAAATAATTTTCTACTGTCGAAAATTTTAATTACGCCAGGGATTGCCTTTTCTATAGTAAATTATTCAAAAAATAATTTTCTACTGTCGCAAGTTTTAATTACGCCAGGGGATTGCCTTTTCTATAGTAAATATTCAAAAAATAATTTTCAACTGTCGCAAATTTTAACTACGCCAGGATTGCCTTTTCTATAGTAAATATTCAAAAAATAATTTTATACTGTCGCAAATTTTAATTACGCCAGGGATTGCCTTTTCTATAGTAAATTATTCAAAAAATAATTTTCAACTGTCGCAAATTTAATCTAACGCCAGGGATTGCCTTTTCTATAGTAAATTATTCAAAAAATAATTTTATACTGTCGCAAATTTTAATTACGCCAGGGATTGCCCTTTTCTATAGTAAATTATTCAAAAATAATTTTCAACTGTCGCAAATTTTAAGTGCAACCAGGGATTGCCTTTTCTATAGTAAATTATTCAAAAAATAATTTTTTACTGTCGCAAATTTTAATTGCGCCAGGGATTGCCTTTTCTATAGTAAATTTTTCAAAAAATAATTTTTATATTGTCGCAAATTTTAATTACGCCAGGGATTGCCTTTTCTATAGTAAATTATTCAAAAAATAATTTTCTACTGTCGCAAATTTTAATTACGCCAGGATTGCCTTTTCTATAGTAAATTATTCAAAAAATAATTTTCTACTGTCGCAAATTTTAATTACGCCAGGGATTGCCTTTTCTATAGTAAATTATTCAAAAAATAATTTTCAAACTGTCGTAAATTTCAATTTCGCCAGGTAAATTATTCAAAAAATAATTTTATACTGTCGCAAATTTAATTACGCCAGGGATTGCCTTTTCTATAGTAAATTTTGCAAAAAAATAATTTTCAACTGTCGCAAATTTTAATTGCGCCAGGGATTGCCTTTTCTATAGTAAATTATTCAAAAAAATAATTTTTACTGTCGCAAATTTTAATTGCGCCAGGGATTGCCTTTTCTATAGTAAATTATTCAAAAAATAATTTTATACTGTCGCAAATTTAATTGCGCCAGGGATTGCCTTTTCTATAGTAAATTATTCAAAAAATAATTTTTCTACTGTCGCAAATTTTAATTACGCCAGGATTGCCTTTTCTATAGTAAATTATTCAAAAAATAATTTTCTACTGTCGCAAGTTTTAATTACGCCAGGGATTGCCTTTTCTATAGTAAATTATTCAAAAATAATTTTCAACTGTCGCAAATTTTAATTACGCCAGGGATTGCCTTTTCTATAGTAAATTATTCAAAAAATAATTTTATACTGTCGCAAATTTTAATTACGCCAGGGATTGCCTTTTCTATAGTAAATTATTCAAAAAATAATTTTATACTGTCGCAAATTTTAATTACGCCAGGGATTGCCTTTTCTATAGTAAATTATTCAAAAATAATTTCTACTGTCGCAAGTTTAATTACGCCAGGGATTGCCTTTTCTATAGTAAATTATTCAAAAAAATAATTTTCAACTGTCGCAAATTTTAATTACGCCAGGATTGCCTTTCTATAGTAATTATTCAAAAAATAATTTTCTACTGTCGCAAATTTTAATTACGCCAGGGATTGCCTTTTCTATAGTAAATTATTCAAAAAATAATTTTCTACTGTCGCAAGTTTTAATTACGCCAGGGATTGCCTTTTCTATAGTAAATTATTCAAAAATAATTTTCAACTGTCGCAAATTTAATTACGCCAGGGATGCCTTTTCTATAGTAAATTATTCAAAAAATAATTTTATACTGTCGCAAATTTTAATTACGCCAGGGATTGCCTTTTCTATAGTAAATTATTCAAAAAATAATTTTCAACTGTCGCAAATTTTAATTACGCCAGGGATTGCCTTTTCTATAGTAAATTATTCAAAAAATAATTTTATACTGTCGCAAATTTTAATTACGCCAGGGATTGCCTTTTCTATAGTAAATATTCAAAAAATAATTTTATACTGACGCAATTTTAAGTGCGCCAGGGATTGCCTTTTCTATAGTAAAGTATTCAAAAAATAATTTTCTACTGTCGCAAATTTAATTGCGCCAGGATTGCCTTTTCTATAGTAAATTATTCAAAAATTATTTTCTACTGTCGCAAATTTTAATACGCCAGGGATTGCCTTTTCTATAGTAAATTATTCAAAAAAATATTTTAAACTGTCGCAAATTTTAATTACGCCAGGGATTGCCTTTTCTATAGTAAATTATTCAAAAATAATTTTCTACTGTCGAAAATTTTAATTACGCCAAGGATTGCCTTTTCTATAGTAAATTATTCAAGAAATAATTTTATACTGTCGCAAATTTCAATTTCGCCAGGTAAATTATTCAAAAAATAATTTTATACTGTCGCAAATTTTAATTACGCCAGGGATTGCCTTTTCTATAGTAAATTATTCAAAAAATAATTTTCAACTGTCGCAAATTTTAAGTGCGCCAGGGATTGCCTTTTCTATAGTAAATTATTCAAAAATAATTTTTTACTGTCGCAAATTTAATTGCGCCAGGGATTGCCTTTTCTATAGTAAATTTTCAAAAAATAATTTTATATTGTCGCAAATTTTAATTACGCCAGGGATTGCCTTTTCTATAGTAAATTATTCAAAAATAATTTTCTACTGTCGCAAATTTTAATTACGCAGGATTGCCTTTCTCTATAGTAAATTATCAAAATATAATTTTCTACTGTCGCAAATTTAATTACGCCAGGGATTGCTCTTTTCTATAGTAAATTATTCAAAAAATAATTTCAACTGTCGCAAATTTCAATTTCGCCAGTAAATTATTCAAAAATAATTTTATACTGTCGCAAATTTTAATTACGCCAGGGATTGCCTTTTCTATAGTAAATTATTCAAAAAATAATTTTATTACTGTCGCAAATTTAATTACGCCAGGGATTGCCTTTTCTATAGTAAATTATTCAAAAAATAATTTTATACTGTCGCAATTTTAATTACGCCAGGTATTGCTTTTCTATAGTAAATTATTCAAAAAATTATTTTTTACTGTCGCAAATTTTATTTGCGCCAGGGATTGCCTTTTCTATAGTAAATTAAAAAAAAATAATTTTATATTGTCGCAAATTTTAATTACTCCAGGATTGCCTTTTCTATAGTAAATTATTCAAAAATAATTTAATACTGTCGCAAATTTCAATTTCGCCAGGTAAATTATTCAAAAAATAATTTTATACTGTCGCAAATTTTAATTACGCCAGCGATTGCCTTTTCTATAGTAAATTATTCAAAAAATAATTTTCTACTGTCGCAAATTTTAATTACGCCAGGGATTGCCTTTTCTATAGCAAATTATTCAAAAAATAATTTTTTACTGTCGCAAATTTTAATTACCGCCAGGGATTGCCTTTTCTATAGTAAATTATTCAAAAAATAATTTTCTACTGTCGCAAATTTAAATACGCCAGGGATTGCCTTTTCTATAGTAAATTATTCAAAAATAATTTTCTACTGTCGCAAATTTTAATTGCGCCAGGGATTGCCTTTTCTATAGTAAAGTATTCAAAAAATAATTTTCTACTGTCGCAAATTTTAATGCGCCAGGATTGCCTTTTCTATAGTAAATTATTCAAAAATAATTTCTACTGTCGCAAATTTTAATTACGCCAGGATTGCCTTTTCTATAGTAAATTATTCAAAAAATATTTTAAACTGTCGCAAATTTTAATTACGCCAGGGATTGCCTTTTCTATAGTAAATTATTCAAAAAATAATTTTCTACTGTCGAAATTTTAATTACGCAAGGATTGCCTTTTCTATAGTAAATTATTCAAGAAATAATTTTATACTGTCGCAAATTTCAATTTCGCCAGGTAAATTATTCAAAAAATAATTTATACTGTCGCAAATTTTAATTACGCCAGGATTGCCTTTTCTATAGTAAATTATTCAAAAATAATTTTCAACTGTCGCAAATTTAAGTGCGCCAGGATTGCCTTTTCTATAGTAAATTATTCAAAAATAATTTTTTACTGTCGCAAATTTAATTGCGCCAGGATTGCCTTTTCTATAGTAAATTTTCAAAAATAATTTTATATTGTCGCAAATTTAATTACGCAGGGATTGCATTTTCTATAGTAAATTATTCAAAAATAATTTTCTACTGTCGCAAATTTTAATTACGCAGGGATTGCCTTTTCTATAGTAAATTATTCAAAAAATAATTTTCTTACTGTCGCAATTTTAATTACGCAGGGATTGCCTTTTCTATAGTAAATTATTCAAAAAATAATTTTCAACTGTCGCAAATTTCAATTTCGCCAGGTAAATTATTCAAAATATAATTTTATACTGTCGCAAATTTTAATTACGCCAGGGATTTGCCTTTTCTATAGTAAATTATTCAAAAAATAATTTTATACTGTCGCAAATTTTAATTACGCAAGGGATTGCCTTTTTCTATAGTAAATTATTCAAAAAATAATTTTATACTGTCGCAAATTTTAATTACGCCAGGTATTGCTTTTCTATAGTAAATTATTCAAAAAATTATTTTTACTGTCGCAAATTTTATTTGCGCCAGGGATTGCCTTTTCTATAGTAAATTTTAAAAAAAAAATAATTTTATATTGTCGCAAATTTTAATTACTCCAGGGATTGCCTTTTCTATAGTAAATTATTCAAAAAATAATTTTATACTGTCGCAAATTTCAATTTCGCCAGGTAAATTATTCAAAAAATAATTTTATACTGTCGCAAATTTTAATTACGCCAGCGATTGCCTTTTCTATAGTAAATTATTCAAAAAATAATTTTCTACTGTCGCAAATTTTAATTACGCAGGGATTGCCTTTTCTATAGCAAATTATTCAAAAAATAATTTTTTACTGTCGCAAATTTTAATTACGCCAGGGATTGCCTTTTCTATAGTAAATTATTCAAAAATAATTTTCTACTGTCGCAAATTTTAAATACGCCAGGGATTGCCTTTTCTATAGTAAATTATTCAAAAAATAATTTCTACTGTCGCAAAATTTAATTGCGCCAGGGATTGCCTTTTCTATAGTAAATAATTCAAAAAATAATTTTCTACTGTCGCAAATTTAATTACGCCAGGGATTGCCTTTTCTATAGTAAATTATTCAAAAAATAATTTTCTACTGTCGCAAATTTAATTGCGCCAGAGATTGCCTTTCTATAGTAAATTATTCAAAAATATAATTTATACTGTCGCAAATTTTAATTACGCCAGGGATGCCTTTTCTATAGTAAATTATTCAAAAAATAACTTTATACTGTCGCAAATTTAAGTGCGCCAGGGATTGCCTTTCTATAGTAAATTATTCAAAAAATAATTTTCAACTGTCGCAAATTTTAATTACGCAGGGATTGCCTTTTCTATAGTAAATTATTCAAAAATAATTTTATACTGTCGCAAATTTTAATTACGCCAGGGATTGCCTTTTTCTATAGTAAATTATTCAAAAAATAATTTTATACTGTCGCAAATTTAAGTGCGCCAGGGATTGCCTTTTCTATAGTAAAGTATTCAAAAAATAATTTTCTACTGTCGCAAATTTTAATTGCGCCAGGGATTGCCTTTTCTATAGTAAATTATTCAAAAAATAATTTTCTACTGTCGCAAATTTTAATTACGCCAGGGATTGCCTTTTCTATAGTAAATTATTCAAAAAAATATTTTAAACTGTCGCAAATTTTAATTACGCCAGGGATTGCCTTTTTCTATAGTAAATTATTCAAAAAATAATTTTCTACTGTCGAAAATTTTAATTACGCCAAGGATTGCCTTTTCTATAGTAAATTATTCAAGAAATAATTTATACTGTCGCAAATTTCAATTTCGCCAGGTAAATTATTCAAAAAATAATTTATACTGTCGCAAATTTTAATTACGCCAGGGATTGCCTTTTCTATAGTAAATTATTCAAAAAATAATTTTCAACTGTCGCAAATTTTAAGTGCGCCAGGGATTGCCTTTTCTATAGTAAATTATTCAAAATAATTTTTTACTGTCGCAAATTTAATTGCGCCAGGATTGCCTTTTCTATAGTAATTTTCTTTTCAAAAAATAATTTTATATTGTCGCAAATTTTAATTACGCCAGGGATTGCCTTTTCTATAGTAAATTATTCAAAAAATAATTTTCTACTGTCGCAAATTTTAATTACGCCAGGGATTGCCTTTTCTATAGTAAATTATTCAAAAAATAATTTTATACTGTCGCAAAATTTTAATTACGCAGGGATTGCCTTTTCTATAGTAAATTATTCAAATAATAATTTTATACTGTCGCAAATTTTAATTACGCCAGGTATTGCTTTTCTATAGTAAATTATTCAAAAAATTATTTTTTACTGTCGCAAATTTTATTTGCGCCAGGATTGCCTTTTCTATAGTAAATTTAAAAAAAAATTAATTTTATATTGTCGCAAATTTTAATTACTCCAGGATTGCCTTTTCTATAGTAAATTATTCAAAAAATAATTTTATACTGTCGCATAATTACTCCAGGGATTGCCTTTTCTATAGTAAATTATTCAAAAAATAATTTTATACTGTCGCAAATTTCAATTTCGCCAGGTAAATTATTCAAAAAATAATTTTATACTGTCGCAAATTTTAATTACGCCAGCGATTGCCTTTTCTATAGTAAATTATTCAAAAAATAATTTTCTACTGTCGCAAATTTTAATTACGCCAAGGATTGCCTTTTCTATAGCAAATTATTCAAAAAATAATTTTTTACTGTCGCAAATTTTAATTACGCCAGGGATTGCCTTTTCTATAGTAAATTATTCAAAAAATAATTTTCTACTGTCGCAAATTTTAAATACGCCAGGGATTGCCTTTTCTATAGTAAATTATTCAAAAAATAATTTTCTACTGTCGCAAATTTTAATTGCGCCAGGGATTGCCTTTTCTATAGTAAAGTATTCAAAAAATAATTTTCTACTGTCGCAAATTTTAATTGCGCCAGGGATTGCCTTTTCTATAGTAAATTATTCAAAAAATAATTTTCTACTGTCGCAAATTTTAATTACGCCAGGGATTGCCTTTTCTATAGTAAATTATTCAAAAAAATATTTTAAACTGTCGCAAATTTTAATTACGCCAGGGATTGCCTTTTCTATAGTAAATTATTCAAAAAATAATTTTCTACTGTCGAAAATTTTAATTACGCCAAGGATTGCCTTTTCTATAGTAAATTATTCAAGAAATAATTTTATACTGTCGCAAATTTCAATTTCGCCAGGTAGATTATTCAAAAAATAATTTTATACTGTCGCAAATTTTAATTACGCCAGGGATTGCCTTTTCTATAGTAAATTATTCAAAAAATAATTTTCAACTGTCGCAAATTTTAAGTGCGCCAGGGATTGCCTTTTCTATAGTAAATTATTCAAAAAATAATTTTTTACTGTCGCAAATTTTAATTGCGCCAGGGATTGCCTTTTCTATAGTAAATTTTTCAAAAAATAATTTTATATTGTCGCAAATTTTAATTACGCCAGGGATTGCCTTTTCTATAGTAAATTATTCAAAAAATAATTTTCTACTGTCGCAAATTTTAATTACGCCAGGGATTGCCTTTTCTATAGTAAATTATTCAAAAAATAATTTTCTACTGTCGCAAATTTTAATTACGCCAGGGATTGCCTTTTCTATAGTAGATTATTCAAAAAATAATTTTCAACTGTCGCAAATTTCAATTTCGCCAGGTAAATTATTCAAAAAATAATTTTATACTGTCGCAAATTTTAATTACGCCAGGGATTGCCTTTTCTATAGTAAATTATTCAAAAAATAATTTTATACTGTCGCAAATTTTAATTACGCCAGGGATTGCCTTTTCTATAGTAAATTATTCAAAAAATAATTTTATACTGTCGCAAATTTTAATTACGCCAGGTATTGCTTTTCTATAGTAAATTATTCAAAAAATTATTTTTTACTGTCGCAAATTTTATTTGCGCCAGGGATTGCCTTTTCTATAGTAAATTTTAAAAAAAAATAATTTTATATTGTCGCAAATTTTAATTACTCCAGGGATTGCCTTTTCTATAGTAAATTATTCAAAAAATAATTTTATACTGTCGCAAATTTCAATTTCGCCAGGTAAATTATTCAAAAAATAATTTTATACTGTCGCAAATTTTAATTACGCCAGCGATTGCCTTTTCTATAGTAAATTATTCAAAAAATAATTTTCTACTGTCGCAAATTTTAATTACGCCAGGGATTGCCTTTTCTATAGCAAATTATTCAAAAAATAATTTTTTACTGTCGCAAATTTTAATTACGCCAGGGATTGCCTTTTCTATAGTAAATTATTCAAAAAATAATTTTCTACTGTCGCAAATTTTAAATACGCCAGGGATTGCCTTTTCTATAGTAAATTATTCAAAAAATAATTTTCTACTGTCGCAAATTTTAATTGCGCCAGGGATTGCCTTTTCTATAGTAAATAATTCAAAAAATAATTTTCTACTGTCGCAAATTTTAATTACGCCAGGGATTGCCTTTTCTATAGTAAATTATTCAAAAAATAATTTTCTACTGTCGCAAATTTTAATTGCGCCAGGGATTGCCTTTTCTATAGTAAATTATTCAAAAATATAATTTTATACTGTCGCAAATTTTAATTACGCCAGGGATTGCCTTTTCTATAGTAAATTATTCAAAAAATAACTTTATACTGTCGCAAATTTTAAGTGCGCCAGGGATTGCCTTTTCTATAGTAAATTATTCAAAAAATAATTTTCTACTGTCGCAAATTTTAATTACGCCAGGGATTGCCTTTTCTATAGTAAATTATTCAAAAAATAATTTTCTACTGTCGCAAATTTTAATTACGCCAGGGATTGCCTTTTCTATAGTAAATTATTCAAAAAATAATTTTCTACTGTCGCAAGTTTTAATTACGCCAGGGATTGCCTTTTCTATAGTAAATTATTCAAAAAATAATTTTCAACTGTCGCAAATTTTAATTACGCCAGGGATTGCCTTTTCTATAGTAAATTATTCAAAAAATAATTTTATACTGTCGCAAATTTTAATTACGCCAGGGATTGCCTTTTCTATAGTAAATTATTCAAAAAATAATTTTCAACTGTCGCAAATTTTAATTACGCCAGGGATTGCCTTTTCTATAGTAAATTATTCAAAAAATAATTTTATACTGTCGCAAATTTTAATTACGCCAGGGATTGCCTTTTCTATAGTAAATTATTCAAAAAATAATTTTATACTGTCGCAAATTTTAAGTGCGCCAGGGATTGCCTTTTCTATAGTAAAGTATTCAAAAAATAATTTTCTACTGTCGCAAATTTTAATTGCGCCAGGGATTGCCTTTTCTATAGTAAATTATTCAAAAAATAATTTTCTACTGTCGCAAATTTTAATTACGCCAGGGATTGCCTTTTCTATAGTAAATTATTTAAAAAAATATTTTAAACTGTCGCAAATTTTAATTACGCCAGGGATTGCCTTTTCTATAGTAAATTATTCAAAAAATAATTTTCTACTGTCGAAAATTTTAATTACGCCAAGGATTGCCTTTTCTATAGTAAATTATTCAAGAAATAATTTTATACTGTCGCAAATTTCAATTTCGCCAGGTAAATTATTCAAAAAATAATTTTATACTGTCGCAAATTTTAATTACGCCAGGGATTGCCTTTTCTATAGTAAATTATTCAAAAAATAATTTTCAACTGTCGCAAATTTTAAGTGCGCCAGGGATTGCCTTTTCTATAGTAAAGTATTCAAAAAATAATTTTCTACTGTCGCAAATTTTAATTGCGCCAGGGATTGCCTTTTCTATAGTAAATTATTCAAAAAATAATTTTCTACTGTCGCAAATTTTAATTACGCCAGGGATTGCCTTTTCTATAGTAAATTATTCAAAAAAATATTTTAAACTGTCGCAAATTTTAATTACGCCAGGGATTGCCTTTTCTATAGTAAATTATTCAAAAAATAATTTTATACTGTCGCAAATTTTAATTACGCCAGGGATTGCCTTTTCTATAGTAAATTATTCAAAAAATAATTTTATACTGTCGCAAATTTTAAGTGCGCCAGGGATTGCCTTTTCTATATTAAAGTATTCAAAAAATAATTTTCTACTGTCGCAAATTTTAATTGCGCCAGGGATTGCCTTTTCTATAGTAAATTATTCAAAAAATAATTTTCTACTGTCGCAAATTTTAATTACGCCAGGGATTGCCTTTTCTATAGTAAATTATTCAAAAAAATATTTTAAACTGTCGCAAATTTTAATTACGCCAGGGATTGCCTTTTCTATAGTAAATTATTCAAAAAATAATTTTCTACTGTCGAAAATTTTAATTACGCCAAGGATTGCCTTTTCTATAGTAAATTATTCAAGAAATAATTTTATACTGTCGCAAATTTCAATTTCGCCAGGTAAATTATTCAAAAAATAATTTTATACTGTCGCAAATTTTAATTACGCCAGGGATTGCCTTTTCTATAGTAAATTATTCAAAAAATAATTTTCAACTGTCGCAAATTTTAAGTGCGCCAGGGATTGCCTTTTCTATAGTAAATTATTCAAAAAATAATTTTTTACTGTCGCAAATTTTAATTGCGCCAGGGATTGCCTTTTCTATAGTAAATTTTTCAAAAAATAATTTTATATTGTCGCAAATTTTAATTACGCCAGGGATTGCCTTTTCTATAGTAAATTATTCAAAAAATAATTTTCTACTGTCGCAAATTTTAATTACGCCAGGGATTGCCTTTTCTATAGTAAATTATCCAAAAAATAATTTTCTACTGTCGCAAATTTTAATTACGCCAGGGATTGCCTTTTCTATAGTAAATTATTCAAAAAATAATTTTCAACTGTCGCAAATTTCAATTTCGCCAGGTAAATTATTCAAAAAATAATTTTATACTGTCGCAAATTTTAATTACGCCAGGGATTGCCTTTTCTATAGTAAATTATTCAAAAAATAATTTTATACTGTCGCAAATTTTAATTACGCCAGGGATTGCCTTTTCTATAGTAAATTATTCAAAAATTAATTTTATACTGTCGCAAATTTTAATTACGCCAGGTATTGCTTTTCTATAGTAAATTATTCAAAAAATTATTTTTTACTGTCGCAAATTTTATTTGCGCCAGGGATTGCCTTTTCTATAGTAAATTTTAAAAAAAAATAATTTTATATTGTCGCAAATTTTAATTACTCCAGGGATTGCCATTTCTATAGTAAATTATTCAAAAAATAATTTTATACTGTCGCAAATTTCAATTTCGCCAGGTAAATTATTCAAAAAATAATTTTATACTGTCGCAAATTTTAATTACGCCAGCGATTGCCTTATCTATAGTAAATTATTCAAAAAATAATTTTCTACTGTCGCAAATTTTAATTACGCCAGGGATTGCCTTTTCTATAGCAAATTATTCAAAAAATAATTTTTTACTGTCGCAAATTTTAATTAAGCCAGGGATTGCCTTTTCTATAGTAAATTATTCAAAAAATAATTTTCTACTGTCGCAAATTTTAAATACGCCAGGGATTGCCTTTTCTATAGTAAATTATTCAAAAAATAATTTTCTACTGTCGCAAATTTTAATTGCGCCAGGGATTGCCTTTTCTATAGTAAAGTATTCAAAAAATAATTTTCTACTGTCGCAAATTTTAATTGCGCCAGGGATTGCCTTTTCTATAGTAAATTATTCAAAAAATAATTTTCTACTGTCGCAAATTTTAATTTCGCCAGGGATTGCCTTTTCTATAGTAAATTATTCAAAAAAATATTTTAAACTGTCGCAAATTTTAATTACGCCAGGGATTGCCTTTTCTATAGTAAATTATTCAAAAAATAATTTTCTACTGTCGAAAATTTTAATTACGCCAAGGATTGCCTTTTCTATAGTAAATTATTCAAGAAATAATTTTATACTGTCGCAAATTTCAATTTCGCCAGGTAAATTATTCAAAAAATAATTTTATACTGTCGCAAATTTTAATTACGCCAGGGATTGCCTTTTCTATAGTAAATTATTCAAAAAATAATTTTCAACTGTCGCAAATTTTAAGTGCGCCAGGGATTGCCTTTTCTATAGTAAATTATTCAAAAAATAATTTTTTACTGTCGCAAATTTTAATTGCGCCAGGGATTGCCTTTTCTATAGTAAATTTTTCAAAAAATAATTTTATATTGTCGCAAATTTTAATTACGCCAGGGATTGCCTTTTCTATAGTAAATTATTCAAAAAATAATTTTCTACTGTCGCAAATTTTAATTACGCCAGGGATTGCCTTTTCTATAGTAAATTATTCAAAAAATAATTTTCTACTGTCGCAAATTTTAATTACGCCAGGGATTGCCTTTTCTATAGTAAATTATTCAAAAAATAATTTTCAACTGTCGCAAATTTCAATTTCGCCAGGTAAATTATTCAAAAAATAATTTTATACTGTCGCAAATTTTAATTACGCCAGGGATTGCCTTTTCTATAGTAAATTATTCAAAAAATAATTTTATACTGTCGCAAATTTTAATTACGCCAGGGATTGCCTTTTCTATAGTAAATTATTCAAAAAATAATTTTATACTGTCGCAAATTTTAATTACGCCAGGTATTGCTTTTCTATAGTAAATTATTCAAAAAATTATTTTATACTGTCGCAAATTTTAAATACGCCAGGGATTGCCTTTTCTATAGTAAATTATTCAAAAAATAATTTTCTACTGTCGCAAATTTTAATTGCGCCAGGGATTGCCTTTTCTATAGTAAATAATTCAAAAAATAATTTTCTACTGTCGCAAATTTTAATTACGCCAGGGATTGCCTTTTCTATAGTAAATTATTCAAAAAATAATTTTCTACTGTCGCAAATTTTAATTGCGCCAGGGATTGCCTTTTCTATAGTAAATTATTCAAAAATATAATTTTATACTGTCGCAAATTTTAATTACGCCAGGGATTGCCTTTTCTATAGTAAATTATTCAAAAAATAACTTTATACTGTCGCAAATTTTAAGTGCGCCAGGGATTGCCTTTTCTATAGTAAATTATTCAAAAAATAATTTTCTACTGTCGCAAATTTTAATTACGCCAGGGATTGCCTTTTCTATAGTAAATTATTCAAAAAATAATTTTCTACTGTCGCAAATTTTAATTACGCCAGGGATTACCTTTTCTATAGTAAATTATTCAAAAAATAATTTTCAACTGTCGCAAATTTTAATTACGCCAGGGATTGCCTTTTCTATAGTAAATTATTCAAAAAATAATTTTATACTGTCGCAAATTTTAATTACGCCAGGGATTGCCTTTTCTATAGTAAATTATTCAAAAAATAACTTTATACTGTCGCAAATTTTAAGTACGCCAGGGATTGCCTTTTCTATAGTAAAATATTCAAAAAATAATTTTTACTGTCGCAAATTTTAATTGCGCCAGGGATTGCCTTTTCTATAGTAAATTATTCAAAAAATAATTTTATACTGTCGCAAATTTTAATTACGCCAGGGATTGCCTTTTCTATAGTAAATTATTCAAAAAATAATTTTCTACTGTCGCAAATTTTAATTACGCCAGGGATTGCCTTTTCTATAGTAAATTATTCAAAAAATAATTTTTTAATGTCGCAAATTTTAATTGCGCCAGGGATTGCCTTTTCTATAGTAAATTATTCAAAAAATAATTCTATACTGTCGCAAATTTTAATTACGCCAGGTAAATTATTCAAAAAATAATTTTATACTGTCGCAAATTTTAATTACGCCAGGGATTGCCTTTTCTATAGTAAAATATTCAAAAAATAATTTTCTACTGGCCCAAATTTTAATTACGCCAGGGATTGCCTTTTCTATAGTAAATTATTCAAAAAATAATTTTATACTGTCGCAAATTTTAATTACGCCAGGGATTGCCTTTTCTATAGTAAATTATTCAAAAAATAATTTTCTACTTTCGCAAATTTTAATTGCGCCAGGGATTGCCTTTTCGATAGTAAATTATTCAAAAAATAATTCTATACTGTCGCAAATTTTAATTACGCCAGGGATTGCCTTTTCTATAGTAAATTATTCAAAAAATAATTTTATACTGTCGCAAATTTTAAGTGCGCCAGGGATTGCCTTTTCTATAGTAAATTATTCAAAAAATAATTTTATACTGTCGCAAATTTCAATTTCGCCAGGTAAATTATTCAAAAAATAATTTTATACTGTCGCAAATTTTAATTACGCCAGGGATTGCCTTTTCTATAGTAAATTATTCAAAAAATAATTTTCTACTGGCCCAAATTTTAATTACGCCAGGGATTGCCTTTTCTATAGTTAATTATTCAAAAAATAATTTTATACTGTCGCAAATTTTAATTACGCCAGGGATTGCTTTTCTATAGTAAATTATACAAAAAATAATTTTATACTGTCGCAAATTTTAATTACGCCAGGGATTGCCTTTTCTATAGTAAATTATTCAAAAAATAATTTTATATTGTCGCAAATTTTAATTACGCCAGGGATTGCCTTTTCTATAGTAGATTATTCAAAAAATAATTTTTTACTGTCGCAAATTTTAATTGCGCCAGGGATTGTCTTTTCTATAGTAAATTATTCAAAAAATAATTTTTTACTGTCGCAAATTTTAATTACGCCAGGGATTGCCTTTTCTATAGTAAATTATTCAAAAAATATTTTTTTACTGTCGCAAATTTTAAATACGCCAGGGATTGCCTTTTCTATAGTAAATTTTGCAAAAAAATAATTTTCAACTGTCGCAAATTTTAATTGCGCCAGGGATTTCCTTTTCTATAGTAAATTATTCAAAAAATAATTTTTTACTGTCGTAAATTTTAATTACGCCAGGGATTGCCTTTTCTATAGTAAATTATTCAAAAAATAATTTTATACTGTCGCAAATTTTAAGTGCGCCAGGGATTGCCTTTTCTATAGTAAATTATTCAAAAGATAATTTTATACTGTCGCAAATTTCAATTTCGCCAGGTAAATTATTCAAAAAATAATTTTATACTGTCGCAAATTTTAATTACGCCAGGGATTGCCTTTTCTATAGTAAATTATTCAAACAATAATTTTCAACTGTCGCAAATTTTAATTGCGCCAGGAATTGCCTTTTCTATAGTAAATTATTCAAAAAATAATTTTATACTGTCGCAAATTTTAATTACGCCAGGGATTGCCTTTTCTATAGTAAATTATTCAAAAAATAATTTTCTACTGTCGCAAATTGTAATTGCGCCACGGATTGCCTTTTCTATAGTAAATTATTCAAAAAATAATTTTCTACTGTCGCAAATTTTAATTGCGCCAGGGATTGCCTTTTCTATAGTAAATTATTCAAAAAATAATTTTATACTGTCTCAAATTTTAATTACGCCAGGGATTGCCTTTTCTATAGTAAATTATTCAAAAAATAATTTTCTACTGTCGCAAATTTTAATTACGCCAGGGATTGCCTTTTCTATAGTAAATTATTCAAAAAATAATTTTCTACTGTCGCAAGTTTTAATTACGCCAGGGATTGCCTTTTCTATAGTAAATTATTCAAAAAATAATTTTATACTGTCGCAAATTTTAATTACGCCAGGGATTGCCTTTTCTATAGTAAATTATTCAAAAAATAATTTTATACTGTCGCAAGTTTTAATTCCGCCAGGGATTGCCTTTTCTATAGTAAATTATTCAAAAAATAATTTTATACTGTCGCAAATTTTAATTACGCCAGGGATTGCCTTTTCTATAGTAAATTATTCAAAAAATAATTTTTTACTGTCGCAAATTTTAATTACGCCAGGGATTGCTTTTCTATAGTAAATTATTCAAAAAATAATTTTATACTGTCGCAAATTTTAATTACGCCAGGGATTGCCTTTTCTATAGTAAATTATTCAAAAAATAATTTTTTACTGTCGCAAATTTTAAGTGCGCCATGGATTGCCTTTTCTATAGTAAATTATTCAAAAAATTATTTTATACTGTCGCAAATTTTAATTGCGCCAGGGATTGCCTTTTCTATAGTGAATTATTCAAAAAATAATTTTCTACTGTCGCAAATTTTAATTACGCCAGGGATTGCCTTTTCTATAGTAAATTATTCAAAAAATAATTTTTTACTATCGCAAGTTTTAATTACGCCAGGGATTGCCTTTTCTATAGTAAATTATTCAAAAAATAATTTTCTACTGTCGCAAATTTTAAGTGCGCCAGGGATTGCCTTTTCTGTAGTAAATTTCTCACACATTAATTTTTTACTGTCGCAAATTTCAATTACGGCAGGGATGGCCTTTTCTGTAGTAAATTATTCAAAAAATAATTTTATACTGTCGCAAATTTTAATTACGCCAGGGATTGCCTTTTCTATAGTAAATTATTCAAAAAATAAATTTTATACTGTCGCAAATTTTAATTACGCCAGGGATTGCCTTTTCTATAGTAAATTATTCAAAAAATAATTTTATAATGTCGCAAATTTTAATAACGCCAGGGATTGCCTTTTCCATAGTAAATTATTCAAAAAATAATTTTATACTGTCGCAAATTTTAATTACGCCAGGGATTGCCTTTTCTATAGTAAATTATTCAAAAAATAATTTTTTACTGTCGCAAATTTTAAGTGCGCCAGGGATTGCCTTTTCTATAGTAAATTATTCAAAAAATAATTTTATACTGTCGCAAATTTTAATTACGCCAGGGATGGCCTTTTCTATAGTAAATTATTCAAAAAATAATTTTATACTGTCGCAAATTTTAATTGCGCCATGGATTGCCTTTTCTATAGTAAATTATTCAAAAAATAATTTTATACTGTCGCAAATTTTAATTACGCCAGGGATTGCTTTTTCTATAGTCAATTATTCAAAAAATAATTTTTTACTATCGCAAGTTTTAATTACGCCAGGGATTGCCTTTTCTATAGTAAATTATTCAAAAAATAATTTTATACTGTCGCAAATTTTAATTACGCCAGGGATTGCCTTTCCTATAGTAAATTATTCAAAAAATAATTTTTTACTGTCGCAAATTTTAATTACGCCAGGGATTGCCCTTTCTATAGTAAATTATTCAAAAAATAATTTTATATTGTCGCAAATTTTAATTACGCCAGGGATTGCCTTTTCTATAGTAAATTATTCAAAAAATAATTTTATACTGTCGCAAATTTCAATTTCGCCAGGTAAATTATTCAAAAAATAATTTTATACTGTCGCAAATTTTAATTACGCCAGGGATTGCCTTTTCTATAGTAAATTATTCAAAAAATAATTTTATACTGTCGCAAATTTTAATTACGCCAGGGATTGCCTTTTCTATAGTAAATTATTCAAAAAATAATTTTATACTGTCGCAAATTTCAATTTCTCCAGGTAAATTATTCAAAAAATAATTTTATATTGTCGCAAATTTTAATTACGCCAGGGATTGCCTTTTCTATAGTAAATTATTCAAAAAATAATTTTATACTGTCGCAAATTTTAATTACGCCAGGGATTGCCTTTTCTATAGTAAATTATTCAAAAAATAATTTTTTACTGTCGCAAATTTTAACTACGCCATGGATTGCCTTTTCTATAGTAAATTATTCAAAAAATAATTTTATACTGTCGCAAATTTTAATTACGCCAGGGATTGCCTTTCCTATAGTAAATTATTCAAAAAATAATTTTTTACTGTCGCAAATTTTAATTACGCCAGGGATTGCCCTTTCTATAGTAAATTATTCAAAAACTAATTTTATATTGTCGCACATTTTAATTACGCCAGGGATTGCCTTTTCTATAGTGAATTATTCAAAAAATAATTTTATACTGTCGCAAATTTCAATTTCGCCAGGTAAATTATTCAAAAAATAATTTTATACTGTCGCAAATTTTAATTACGCCAGGGATTGCCTTTTCTATAGTAAATTATTCAAAAAATAATTTTCTACTGTCGCAAATTGTAATTACGCCAGGGATTGCCTTTTCTATAGTAAATTATTCAAAAAATAATTTTTTACAGTCGCAAGTTTTAATTCCGCCAGGGATTGCCTTTTCTATAGTAAATTATTCAAAAAATAATTTTATACTGTCGCAAATTTTAATTACGCCAGGGATTGCCTTTTCTATAGTAAATTATTCAAAAAATAATTTTTTACTGTCGCAAATTTTAATTACGCCAGGGATTGCCTTTTCTATAGTAAATTATTCAAAAAATAATTTTATACTGTCGCAAATTTTAATTACGCCAGGGATTGCCTTTTCTATAGTAAATTATTCAAGAAATAATTTTATACTGTCGCAAATTTCAAATCCCCCAGGTATTGCCTTTTCTATAGTAAATTATTCAAAAAATAATTTTTTACTATCGCAAGTTTTAATTACGCCAGGGATTGCCTTTTCTATAGTAAATTATTCAAAAAATAATTTTATACTGTCGCAAATTTTAATTACGCCAGGGATTGCCTTTTCTATAGTAAATTATTCAAAAAATAATTTTTTACTGTCGCAAATTTTAATTGCGCCAGGGATTGCCTTTTCTATAGTAAATTATTCAAAAAATAATTTTCAACTGTCGCAAATTGTAATTGCGCCAGGGATTGCCTTTTCTATAGTAAATTATTCAAAAAATAATTTTATACTGTCGCAAATTTTAATTACGCCAGGGATTGCCTTTTCTATAGTAAATTATTCAAAAAATAATTTTTTACTGTCGCAAATTTTAATTACGCCAGGGATTGCCTTTTGTATAGTAAATTATTCAAAAAATAATTTTTTACTGTCGCAAATTTTAATTACGCCAGGGATTGCCTTTTCTATAGTAAATTATTCAAAAAATAGTTTTCTACTGTCGCAAATTGTAATTAAGCCAGGGATTGCCTTTTCTATAGTAAATTATTCAAAAAATAATTTTTTACTGTCGCAAGTTTTAATTCCGCCAGGGATTGCCTTTTCTATAGTAAATTATTCAAAAAATAATTTTATACTGTCGCAAATTTTAATTACGCCAGGGATTGCCTTTTCTATAGTAAATTATTCAAAAAATAATTTTTTACTGTCGCAAATTTTAATTACGCCAGGGATTGCTTTTCTATAGTAAATTATTCAAAAAATAATTTTATACTGTCGCAAATTTTAATTACGCCAGGGATTGCCTTTTCTATAGTAAATTATTCAAAAAATAATTTTTTACTGTCGCAAATTTTAAGTGCGCCAGGGATTGCCTTTTCTATAGTAAATTATTCAAAAAATTATTTTATACTGTCGCAAATTTTAATTGCGCCAGGGATTGCCTTTTCTATAGTAAATTATTCAAAAAATAATTTTCTACTGTCGCAAATTTTAATTACGCCAGGGATTGCCTTTTCTATAGTAAATTATTCAAAAAATAATTTTTTACTATCGGAAGTTTTAATTACGCCAGGGATTGCCTTTTCTATAGTAAATTATTCAAAAAATAATTTTCTACTGTCGCAAATTTTAAGTGCGCCAGGGATTGCCTTTTCTGTAGTAAATTTCTCACACATTAATTTTTTACTGTCGCAAATTTCAATTACGCCAGGGATGGCCTTTTCTGTAGTAAATTATTCAAAAAATAATTTTATACTGTCGCAAATTTTAATTACGCCAGGGATTGCCTTTTCTATAGTAAATTATTCAAAAAATAAATTTTATACTGTCGCAAATTTTAATTACGCCAGGGATTGCCTTTTCTATAGTAAATTATTCAAAAAATAATTTTATATTGTCGCAAATTTTAATTACGCCAGGGATTGCCTTTTCTATAGTGAATTATTCAAAAAATAATTTTATACTGTCGCAAATTTCAATTTCGCCAGGTAAATTATTCAAAAAATAATTTTATACTGTCGCAAATTTTAATTACGCCAGGGATTGCCTTTTCTATAGTAAATTATTCAAAAAATAATTTTCTACTGTCGCAAATTGTAATTACGCCAGGGATTGCCTTTTCTATAGTAAATTATTCAAAAAATAATTTTTTACTGTCGCAAGTTTTAATTCCGCAAGGGATTGCCTTTTCTATAGTGAATTATTCAAAAAATAATTTTATACTGTCGCAAATTTCAATTTCGCCAGGTAAATTATTCAAAAAATAATTTTTTACTGTCGCAAGATTTAATTCCGCCAGGGATTGCCTTTTCTATAGTAAATTATTCAAAAAATAATTTTATACTGTCGCAAATTTTAATTACGCCAGGGATTGCCTTTTCTATAGTAAATTATTCAAAAAATAATTTTTTACTGTCGCAAATTTTAATTACGCCAGGGATTGCCTTTTCTATAGTAAATTATTCAAAAAATAATTTTATACTGTCGCAAATTTTAATTACGCCAGGGATTGCCTTTTCTATAGTAAATTATTCAAAAAATAATTTTATACTGTCGCAAATTTCAAATCCCCCAGGTATTGCCTTTTCTATAGTAAATTATTCAAAAAATAATTTTTTACTATCGCAAGTTTTAATTACGCCAGGGATTGCCTTTTCTATAGTAAATTATTCAAAAAATAATTTTATACTGTCGCAAATTTTAACTACGCCAGGGATTGCCTTTTCTATAGTAAATTATTCAAAAAATAATTTTATATTGTCGCACATTTTAATTACGCCAGGGATTGCCTTTTCTATAGTGAATTATTCAAAAAATAATTTTATACTGTCGAAAATTTCAATTTCGCCAGGTAAATTATTCAAAAAATAATTTTATACTGTCGCAAATTTTAATTACGCCAGGGATTGCCTTTTCTATAGTAAATTATTCAAAAAATAATTTTCTACTGTCGCAAATTGTAATTACGCCAGGGATTGCCTTTTCTATAGTAAATTATTCAAAAAATAATTTTTTACTGTCGCAAGTTTTAATTCCGCCAGGGATTGCCTTTTCTATAGTAAATTATTCAAAAAATAATTTTATACTGTCGCAAATTTTAATTACGCCAGGGATTGCCTTTTCTATAGTAAATTATTCAAAAAATAATTTTTTACTGTCGCAAATTTTAATTACGCCAGGGATTGCCTTTTCTATAGTAAATTATTCAAAAAATAATTTTATACTGTCGCAAATTTTAATTACGCCAGGGATTGCCTTTTCTATAGTAAATTATTCAAAAAATAATTTTATACTGTCGCAAATTTCAAATCCCCCAGGTATTGCCTTTTCTATAGTAAATTATTCAAAAAATAATTTTTTACTATCGCAAGTTTTAATTACGCCAGGGATTGCCTTTTCTATAGTAAATTATTCAAAAAATAATTTTATACTGTCGCAAATTTTAATTACGCCAGGGATTGCCTTTTCTATAGTAAATTATTCAAAAAATAATTTTTTACTGTCGCAAATTTTAATTGCGCCAGAGATTGCCTTTTCTATAGTAAATTATTCAAACAATAATTTTCAACTGTCGCAAATTGTAATTGCGCCAGGGATTGCCTTTTCTATAGTAAATTATTCAAAAAATAATTTTATACTGTCGCAAATTTTAATTACGCCAGGGATTGCCTTTTCTATAGTAAATTATTCAAAAAATAATTTTTTACTGTCGCAAATTTTAATTACGCCAGGGATTGCCTTTTCTATAGTAAATTATTCAAAAAATAATTTTTTACTGTCGCAAATTTTAATTACGCCAGGGATTGCCTTTTCTATAGTAAATTATTCAAAAAATAATTTTCTACTGTCGCAAATTGTAATTAAGCCAGGGATTGCCTTTTCTATAGTAAATTATTCAAAAAATAATTTTTTACTGTCGCAAGTTTTAATTCCGCCAGGGATTGCCTTTTCTATAGTAAATTATTCAAAAAATAATTTTATACTGTCGCAAATTTTAATTACGCCAGGGATTGCCTTTTCTATAGTAAATTATTCAAAAAATAATTTTTTACTGTCGCAAATTTTAATTACGCCAGGGATTGCTTTTCTATAGTAAATTATTCAAAAAATAATTTTATACTGTCGCAAATTTTAATTACGCCAGGGATTGCCTTTTCTATAGTAAATTATTCAAAAAATAATTTTTTACTGTCGCAAATTTTAAGTGCGCCATGGATTGCCTTTTCTATAGTAAATTATTCAAAAAATTATTTTATACTGTCGCAAATTTTAATTGCGCCAGGGATTGCCTTTTCTATAGTGAATTATTCAAAAAATAATTTTCTACTGTCGCAAATTTTAATTACGCCAGGGATTGCCTTTTCTATAGTAAATTATTCAAAAAATAATTTTTTACTATCGCAAGTTTTAATTACGCCAGGGATTGCCTTTTCTATAGTAAATTATTCAAAAAATAATTTTCTACTGTCGCAAATTTTAAGTGCGCCAGGGATTGCCTTTTCTGTAGTAAATTTCTCACACATTAATTTTTTACTGTCGCAAATTTCAATTACGCCAGGGATGGCCTTTTCTGTAGTAAATTATTCAAAAAATAATTTTATACTGTCGCAAATTTTAATTACGCCAGGGATTGCCTTTTCTATAGTAAATTATTCAAAAAATAAATTTTATACTGTCGCAAATTTTAATTACGCCAGGGATTGCCTTTTCTATAGTAAATTATTCAAAAAATAATTTTATATTGTCGCAAATTTTAATTACGCCAGGGATTGCCTTTTCTATAGTAAATTATTCAAAAAATAATTTTATACTGTCGCAAATTTTAATTACGCCAGGGATTGCCTTTTCTATAGTAAATTATTCAAAAAATAATTTTATACTGTCGCAAATTTTAATTACGCCAGGGATTGCCTTTTCTATAGTAAATTATTCAAAAAATAATTTTATACTGTCGCAAATTTTAATTAGGCCAGGGATTGCCTTTTCTATAGTAAATTATTCAAAAAATAATTTTATAATGTCGCAAATTTTAATTACGCCAGGGATTGCCTTTTCCATAGTAAATTATTCAAAAAATAATTTTATACTGTCGCAAATTTTAATTACGCCAGGGATTGCCTTTTCTATAGTAAATTATTCAAAAAATAATTTTCTACTGTCGCAAATTGTAATTACGCCAGGGATTGCCTTTTCTACAGTAAATTATTCAAAAAATAATTTTTTACTGTCAGAAGTTTTAATTCCGCCAGGGATTGCCTTTTCTATAGTAAATTATTCAAAAAATAATTTTCTACTGTCGCAAATTTTAATTACGCCAGGGATTGCCTTTTCTATAGTAAATTATTCAAAAAATAATTTTTTACTATCGCAAGTTTTAATTACGCCAGGGATTGCCTTTTCTATAGTAAATTATTCAAAAAATAATTTTCTACTGTCGCAAATTTTAAGTGCGCCAGGGATTGCCTTTTCTATAGTAAATTTCTCACACATTAATTTTTTACTGTCGCAAATTTCAATTACGCCAGGGATGGCCTTTTCTGTAGTAAATTATTCAAAAAATAATTTTATACTGTCCCAAATTTTAATTACGCCAGGGATTGCCTTTTCTATAGTAAATTATTCAAAAAATAATTTTATACTGTCGCAAATTTTAATTACGCCAGGGATTGCCTTTTCTATAGTAAATTATTCAAAAAATAATTTTATACTGTCGCAAATTTTAATTACGCCAGGGATTGCCTTTTCTATAGTAAATTATTCAAAAAATAATTTTATACTGTCGCAAATTTTAATTACGCCAGGGATTGCCTTTTCTATAGTAAATTATTCAAAAAATAATTTTATACTGTCGCAAATTTTAATTACGCCAGGGATTGCCTTTTCTATAGTAAATTATTCAAAAAATAATTTTATACTGTCGCAAATTTTAATTACGCCAGGGATTGCCTTTTCTATAGTAAATTATTCAAAAAATAATTTTATAATGTCGCAAATTTTAATTACGCCAGGGATTGCCTTTTCCATAGTAAATTATTCAAAAAATAATTTTATACTGTCGCAAATTTTAATTACGCCAGGGATTGCCTTTTCTATAGTAAATTATTCAAAAAATAATTTTTTACTGTCGCAAATTTTAATTACGCCAGGGATTGCCTTGTCTATAGTAAATTATTCAAAAAATAATTTTATACTGTCGCAAATTTTAATTACGCCAGGGATTGCCTTTTCTATAGTAAATTATTCAAAAAATAATTTTCTACTGTCGCAAATTTTAATTGCGCCAGGGATTGCCTTTTCTATAGTAAATTATTCAAAAAATAATTTTCTACTGTCGCAAATTGTAATTACGCCAGGGATTGCCTTTTCTACAGTAAATTATTCAAAAAATAATTTTTTACTGTCGCAAATTTTAATTGCGCCAGGGATTGCCTTTTCTATAGTAAATTATTCAAAAAATAATTTTTTACTATCGCAAGTTTTAATTACGCCAGGGATTGCCTTTTCTATAGTAAATTATTCAAAAAATAATTTTCTACTGTCGCAAATTTTAAGTGCGCCAGGGATTGCCTTTTCTATAGTAAATTTCTCACACATTAATTTTTTACTGTCGCAAATTTCAATTACGCCAGGGATGGCCTTTTCTGTAGTAAATTATTCAAAAAATAATTCTATACTGTCCCAAATTTTAATTACGCCAGGGATTGCCTTTTCTATAGTAAATTATTCAAAAAATAATTTTATACTGTCGCAAATTTTAATTACGCCAGGGATTGCCTTTTCTATAGTAAATTATTCAAAAAATAATTTTATACTGTCGCAAATTTTAATTACGCCAGGGATTGCCTTTTCTATAGTAAATTATTCAAAAAATAATTTTATACTGTCGCAAATTTTAATTACGCCAGGGATTTCCTTTTCTATAGTAAATTATTCAAAAAATAATTTTATACTGTCGCAAATTTTAATTACGCCAGGGATTGCCTTTTCTATAGTAAATTATTCAAAAAATAATTTTATACTGTCGCAAATTTTAATTACGCCAGGGATTGCCTTTTCTATAGTAAATTATTCAAAAAATAATTTTATAATGTCGCAAATTTTAATTACGCCAGGGATTGCCTTTTCCATAGTAAATTATTCAAAAAATAATTTTATACTGTCGCAAATTTTAATTACGCCAGGGATTGCCTTTTCTATAGTAAATTATTCAAAAAATAATTTTATAATGTCGCAAATTTTAATTACGCCAGGGATTGCCTTTTCTATAGTAAATTATTCAAAAAATAATTTTTTACTGTCGCAAATTTTAATTACGCCAGGGATTGCCTTGTCTATAGTAAATTATTCAAAAAATAATTTTATACTGTCGCAAATTTTAATTACGCCAGGGATTGCCTTTTCTATAGTAAATTATTCAAAAAATAATTTTCTACTGTCGCAAATTTTAATTGCGCCAGGGATTGCCTTTTCTATAGTAAATTATTCAAAAAATAATTTTCTACTGTCGCAAATTGTAATTACGCCAGGGATTGCCTTTTCTACAGTAAATTATTCAAAATATAATTTTTTACTGTCGCAAATTTTAATTGCGCCAGGGATTGCCTTTTCTATAGTAAATTATTCAAAAAATAATTTTTTACTATCGCAAGTTTTAATTACGCCAGGGATTGCCTTTTCTATAGTAAATTATTCAAAAAATAATTTTCTACTGTCGCAAATTTTAAGTGCGCCAGGGATTGCCTTTTCTATAGTAAATTTCTCACACATTAATTTTTTACTGTCGCAAATTTCAATTACGCCAGGGATGGCCTTTTCTGTAGTAAATTATTCAAAAAATAATTCTATACTGTCCCAAATTTTAATTACGCCAGGGATTGCCTTTTCTATAGTAAATTATTCAAAAAATAATTTTATACTGTCGCAAATTTTAATTACGCCAGGGATTGCCTTTTCTATAGTAAATTATTCAAAAAATAATTTTATACTGTCGCAAATTTTAATTACGCCAGGGATTGCCTTTTCTATAGTAAATTATTCAAAAAATAATTTTATACTGTCGCAAATTTTAATTACGCCAGGGATTGCCTTTTCTATAGTAAATTATTCAAAAAATAATTTTATACTGTCGCAAATTTTAATTACGCCAAGGATTGCCTTTTCTATAGTAAATTATTCAAAAAATAATTTTATACTGTCGCAAATTTTAATTACGCCAGGGATTGCCTTTTCTATAGTAAATTATTCAAAAAATAATTTTATAATGTCGCAAATTTTAATTACGCCAGGGATTGCCTTTTCCATAGTAAATTATTCAAAAAATAATTTTATACTGTCGCAAATTTTAATTACGCCAGGGATTGCCTTTTCTATAGTAAATTATTCAAAAAATAATTTTTTACTGTCGCAAATTTTAAGTGCGCCAGGGATTGCCTTTTCTATAGTAAATTATTCAAAAAATAATTTTATACTGTCGCAAATTTTAATTACGCCAGGGATTGCCTTTTCTATAGTAAATTATTCAAAAAATAATTTTATACTGTCGCAAATTTTAATTGCGCCAGGGATTGCCTTTTCTATAGTAAATTTTTCAAAAAATAATTTTATACTGTCGCAAATTTTAATTACGCCAGGGATTGCTTTTTCTATAGTCAATTATTCAAAAAATAATTTTTTACTATCGCAAGTTTTAATTACGCCAGGGATTGCCTTTTCTATAGTAAATTATTCAAAAAATAATTTTATACTGTCGCAAATTTTAATTACGCCAGGGATTGCCTTTTCTATAGTAAATTATTCAAAAAATAATTTTTTACTGTCGCAAATTTTAATTACGCCAGGGATTGCCTTTTATATAGTAAATTATTCAAAAAATAATTTTATATTGTCGCAAATTTTAATTACGCCAGGGATTGCCTTTTCTATAGTAAATTATTCAAAAAATAATTTTATACTGTCGCAAATTTCAATTTCGCCATGTAAATTATTCAAAAAATAATTTTATACTGTCGCAAATTTTAATTACGCCAGGGATTGCCTTTTCTATAGTAAATTATTCAAAAAATAATTTTATACTGTCGCAAATTTTAATTACGCCAAGGATTGCCTTTTCTATAGTAAATTATTCAAAAAATAATTTTTTACTGTCGCAAATTTTAACTACGCCAGGGATTGCCTTTTCTATAGTAAATTATTCAAAAAATAATTTTTTACTGTCGCAAATTTTAATTACGCCAGGGATTGCCTTGTCTATAGTAAATTATTCAAAAAATAATTTTATACTGTCGCAAATTTTAATTACGCCAGGGATTGCCTTTTCTATAGTAAATTATTCAAAAAATAATTTTCTACTGTCGCAAATTTTAATTGCGACAGGGATTGCCTTTTCTATAGTAAATTATTCAAAAAATAGTTTTCTACTGTCGCAAATTTTAATTATGCCAGGGATTGCCTTTTCTATAGTAAATTATTCAAAAAATAATTTTATACTGTCGCAAATTTCAATTTCGCCAGGTAAATTATTCAAAAAATAATTCTATACTGTCGCAAATTTTAATTACGCCAGGGATTGCCTTTTCTACAGTAAATTATTCAAAAAATATTTTTCAACTGTCGCAAATTTTAATTACGCCAGGGATTGCCTTTTCTATAGTAAATTATTCAAAAAATAATTTTCTACTGTCGCAAATTTTAATTGCACCAGGGATTGCCTTTTCTATAGTAAATTATTCAAAAAATAATTTTCAACTGTCGCTAATTTTAATTGCGCCAGGGATTGCCTTTTCTATAGTAAATTATTCAAAAAATAATTTTATACTGTCGCAAATTTTAATTACGCCAGGGATTGCCTTTTCTATAGTAAATTATTCAAAAAATAATTTTATACTGTCGCAAATTTTAATTACGCCAGGGATTGCCTTTTCTATAGTAAATTATTCAAAAAATAATTTTCTACTGTCGCAAATTTTAATTACGCCAGGGATTGCCTTTTCTATAGTAAATTATTCAAAAAATAATTTTCTACTGTCGCAAATTTTAATTGCGCCAGGGATTGCCTTTTCTATAGTAAATTATCCAAAAAATTATTTTCTACTGTCGCAAATTTTAATTGCGCCAGGGATTGCCTTTTCTATAGTAAATTAATTATTCAAAAAATAATTTTTTACTGTCGCAAATTTTAATTACGCCAGGGATTGCCTTTTCTATAGTAAATTATTCAAAAAATAATTTTATACTGTCGCAAATTTTAATTACGCCAGGGATTGCCTTTTCTATAGTAAATTATTCAAAAAATAATTTTTTACTGTCGCAAATTTTAATTACGCCAGGGATTGCCTTTTCTATAGTAAATTATTCAAAAAATAATTTTCAACTGTCGCAAATTTTAATTACGCCAGGGATTGCCTTTTCTATAGTAAATTATTCAAAAAATAATTTTTTACTGTCGCAAATTTTAATTACGCCAGGGATTGCCTTTTCTATAGTAAATTATTCAAAAAATAATTTTATACTGTCGCAAATTTTAATTGCGCCAGGGATTGCCTTTTCTATAGTAAATTTTTCAAAAAATAATTTTATACTGTCGCAAATTTTAATTACGCCAGGGATTGCTTTTTCTATAGTCAATTATTCAAAAAATAATTTTTTACTATCGCAAGTTTTAATTACGCCAGGGATTGCCTTTTCTATAGTAAATTATTCAAAAAATAATTTTATACTGTCGCAAATTTTAATTACGCCAGGGATTGCCTTTTCTATAGTAAATTATTCAAAAAATAATTTTTTACTGTCGCAAATTTTAATTACGCCAGGGATTGCCTTTTATATAGTAAATTATTCAAAAAATAATTTTATATTGTCGCAAATTTTAATTACGCCAGGGATTGCCTTTTCTATAGTAAATTATTCAAAAAATAATTTTATACTGTCGCAAATTTCAATTTCGCCATGTAAATTATTCAAAAAATAATTTTATACTGTCGCAAATTTTAATTACGCCAGGGATTGCCTTTTCTATAGTAAATTATTCAAAAAATAATTTTATACTGTCGCAAATTTTAATTACGCCAAGGATTGCCTTTTCTATAGTAAATTATTCAAAAAATAATTTTTTACTGTCGCAAATTTTAACTACGCCAGGGATTGCCTTTTCTATAGTAAATTATTCAAAAAATAATTTTTTACTGTCGCAAATTTTAATTACGCCAGGGATTGCCTTGTCTATAGTAAATTATTCAAAAAATAATTTTATACTGTCGCAAATTTTAATTACGCCAGGGATTGCCTTTTCTATAGTAAATTATTCAAAAAATAATTTTCTACTGTCGCAAATTTTAATTGCGCCAGGGATTGCCTTTTCTATAGTAAATTATTCAAAAAATAGTTTTCTACTGTCGCAAATTTTAATTATGCCAGGGATTGCCTTTTCTATAGTAAATTATTCAAAAAATAATTTTATACTGTCGCAAATTTCAATTTCGCCAGGTAAATTATTCAAAAAATAATTCTATATTGTCGCAAATTTTAATTACGCCAGGGATTGCCTTTTCTACAGTAAATTATTCAAAAAATATTTTTCAACTGTCGCAAATTTTAATTACGCCAGGGATTGCCTTTTCTATAGTAAATTATTCAAAAAATAATTTTCTACTGTCGCAAATTTTAATTGCACCAGGGATTGCCTTTTCTATAGTAAATTATTCAAAAAATAATTTTCAACTGTCGCTAATTTTAATTGCGCCAGGGATTGCCTTTTCTATAGTAAATTATTCAAAAAATAATTTTATACTGTCGCAAATTTTAATTACGCCAGGGATTGCCTTTTCTATAGTAAATTATTCAAAAAATAATTTTATACTGTCGCAAATTTTAATTACGCCAGGGATTGCCTTTTCTATAGTAAATTATTCAAAAAATAATTTTCTACTGTCGCAAATTTTAATTACGCCAGGGATTGCCTTTTCTATAGTAAATTATTCAAAAAATAATTTTCTACTGTCGCAAATTTTAATTGCGCCAGGGATTGCCTTTTCTATAGTAAATTATCCAAAAAATTATTTTCTACTGTCGCAAATTTTAATTGCGCCAGGGATTGCCTTTTCTATAGTAAATTAATTATTCAAAAAATAATTTTTTACTGTCGCAAATTTTAATTACGCCAGGGATTGCCTTTTCTATAGTAAATTATTCAAAAAATAATTTTATACTGTCGCAAATTTTAATTACGCCAGGGATTGCCTTTTCTATAGTAAATTATTCAAAAAATAATTTTTTACTGTCGCAAATTTTAATTACGCCAGGGATTGCCTTTTCTATAGTAAATTATTCAAAAAATAATTTTCAACTGTCGCAAATTTTAATTACGCCAGGGATTGCCTTTTCTATAGTAAATTATTCAAAAAATAATTTTTTACTGTCGCAAATTTTAATTACGCCAGGGATTGCCTTTTCTATAGTAAATTATTCAAAAAATAATTTTTTACTGTCGCAAATTTTAAATACGCCAGGGATTGCCTTTTCAATAGTAAATTATTCAAAAAATAATTTTATACTGTCGCAAATTTTAATTGCGCCAGGGATTGCCTTTTCTATAGTAAATTATTCAAAAAATAATTTTCAACTGTCGCAAATTTCAAATCCGCCAGGGATTGCCTTTTCTATAGTAAATTATTCAAAAAATAATTTTCTACTGTCGCAAATTTTAATTACGCCAGGGATTGCCTTTTCTATAGTAAATTACTCAAAAAATAATTTTTTACTGTCGCAAATTTTAAGTGCGCCAGGGATTGCCTTTTCTATAGTAAATTATTCAAAAAATAATTTTATACTGTCGCAAATTTTAAGTGCGCCAGGGATTGCCTTTTCTATAGTAAATTATTCAAAAAATAATTTTTTACTGTCGCAAATTTTCAATGCGCCAGGGATTGCCTTTTCTATAGTAAATTATTCAAAAAATAATTTTCTACTGTCGCAAATTTTAATTACGCCAGGGATTGCCTTTTCTATAGTAAATTATTCAACAAATAATTTTATACTGTCACAAATTTCAAATCCGCCATGGATTGCCTTTTCTATAGTAAATTATTCAAAAAATAATTTTATATTGTCGCAAATTTTAATTACGCCAGGGATTGCCTTTTCTATAGTAAATTATTCAAAAAATAATTTTCTACTGTCGCAAATTTTAAATACGCCAGGGATTGCCTTTTCTATAGTAAATTATTCAAAAAATAATTTTATACTGTCGCAAATTTTAATTACGCCAGGGATTGCGTTTTCTATAGTAAATTATTCAAAAAATAATTTTTTACTGTCGCAAATTTTAATTGCGCCAGGGATTGCCTTTTCTATAGTAAATTATTCAAAAAATTATTTTATACTGTCGCAAATTTTAATTACGCCAGGGATTGCCTTTTCTATAGTAAATTATTCAAAAAATAATTTTTTACTGTCGCAAATTTTTATTACGCCAAGGATTGCCTTTTCTATAGTAAATTATTCAAAAAATAATTTTTTACTGTCGCAAATTTTAATTACGCTAGGGATTGCCTTTTCTATAGTAAATTATTCAAAAAATAATTTTATACTGTCGCAAATTTTAATTACGCCAGGGATTGCCTTTTCTATAGTAAATTATTCAAAAAATAATTTTCTACTGTCGCAAATTTTAATTACGCCAGGTATTGCCTTTTCTATAGTAAATTATTCAAAAAATAATTTTCTACTGTCGCAAATTTTAAGTGCGCCAGGGATTGACTTTTCTATAGTAAATTATTCCAAAAATAATTTTTTACTGTCGGAAATTTTAATTGCGCCAGCGATTGCCTTTCCTATAGTAAATAATTCAAAAAATAATTTTACACTGTCGCAAATTTTAAGTGCGCCAGGGATTGCCTTTTCTATAGTAAATTATTCAAAAAATAATTTTTTACTGTCGCAAATTTTAATTACGCCAGGGATTGCCTTTTCTATAGTAAATTATTCAAAAGATAATTTTTTACTGTCGCAAATTTTAATTACGCCAGGGATTGCCTTTTCTATAGTAAATTATTCAAAAAATAATTTTATACTGTCGCAAATTCTAATTACGCCAGGGATTGCCTTTTCTATAGTAAATTATTCAAAAAATAATTTTCTACTGTCGCAAATTTTATTTACGCCAGGGATTGCCTTTTCTATAGTAAATTATTCAAAAAATAATTTTCTACTGTCGCAAATTTTAAATATCCCAGGGATTGCCTTTTCTATAGTAAATTATTCAAAAAATAATTTTATACTCTCGCAAATTTTAATTACGCCAGGGATTGGCCTTTTCTATAGTAAATTATTCAAAAAATAATTTTCTACTGTCGCAAATTTTAATTACGCCAGGGATTGCCTTTTCTATAGTAAATTATTGAAAAAATAATTTTATACTGTCGCAAATTTTAATTACGCCAGGGATTGCCTTTTCTATAGTAAATTATTCAAAAAATAATTTTCTACTGTCGCAAATTTTAATTGCGCCAGGGATTGCCTTTTCTTTAGTAAATTATTCAAAAAATAATTTTATACTGTCGCAAATTTTAATTACGCCAGGGATTGCCTTTTCTATAGTAAATTATTCAAAAAATAATTTTTTACTGTCGAAAATTTTAAATACGCCAGGGATTGCCTTTTCTATAGTAAATTATTCAAAAAATAATTTTACACTGTCGCAAATTTTAAGTGCGCCAGGGATTGCCTTTTCTATAGTAAATTATTCAAAAAATAATTTTTTACTGTCGCAAATTTTAATTACGCCAGGGATTGCCTTTTCTATAGTAAATTATTCAAAAAATAATTTTCTACTGTCGCAAATTTTAAATATCCCAGGGATTGCCCTTTCTATAGTAAATTATTCAAAAAATAATTTTATACTGTCGCAAATTTTAAGTGCGCCAGGGATTGCCTTTTCTATAGTAAATTATTCAAAAAATAATTTTATACTGTCGCAAATTTCAATTTCGCCAGGTAAATTATTCAAAAAATAATTTTCAACTGTCGCAAATTTTAATTACGCCAGGGATTGCGTTTTCTATAGTAAATTATTCAAAAAATAATTTTATACTGTCGCAAATTTTAATTACGCCAGGGATTGCCTTTTCTATAGTAAATTATTCAAAAAATAATTTTATACTGTCGCAAATTTTAATTACGCCAGGGATTGCCTTTTCTATAGTAAATTATTCAAAAAATAATTTTTTACTATCGCAAGTTTTAATTACGTCAGGGATTGCCTTTTCTATAGTAAATTATTCAAAAAATAATTTTATACTGTCGCAAATTTTAATTACTCCAGGGATTGCCTTTTCTATAGTAAATTATTCAAAAAATAATTTTTTACTGTCGCAAATTTTAATTACGCCAGGGATTGCCTTTTCTATAGTAAATTATTCAAAAAATAATTTTATACTGTCGCAAATTTTAATTACGCCAGGGATTGCCTTTTCTATAGTAAATTATTCAAAAAATAATTTTATACTGTCGCAAATTTCAATTTCGCCAGGTAAATTATTCAAAAAATAATTTCATACTGTCGCAAATTTTAATTACGCCAGGGATTGCCTTTTCTATAGTAAATTATGCAAAAAATAATTTTATAATGTCGCAAATTTTAATTACGCCAGGGATTGCCTTTTCTATAGTAAATTATTCAAAAAATAATTTTTTACTGTCGCAAATTTTAATTACGCCAGGGATTGCCTTTTCTATAGTAAATTATTCAAAAAATAATTTTATACTGTCGCAAATTTTAATTACGCCAGGGATTGCCTTTTCTATAGTAAATTATTCAAAAAATAATTTTCTACTGTCGCAAATTTTATTTACGCCAGGGATTGCCTTTTCTATAGTAAATTATTCAAAAAATAATTTTCTACTGTCGCAAATTTTAAATATCCCAGGGATTGCCTTTTCTATAGTAAATTATTCAAAAAATAATTTTATACTGTCGCAAATTTTAATTACGCCAGGGATTGGCCTTTTCTATAGTAAATTATTCAAAAAATAATTTTCTACTGTCGCAAATTTTAATTACGCCAGGGATTGCCTTTTCTATAGTAAATTATTCAAAAAATAATTTTATACTGTCGCAAATTTTAATTACGCCAGGGATTGCCTTTTCTATAGTAAATTATTCAAAAAATAATTTTCTACTGTCGCAAATTTTAATTGCGCCAGGGATTGCCTTTTCTTTAGTAAATTATTCAAAAAATAATTTTATACTGTCGCAAATTTTAATTACGCCAGGGATTGCTTTTCTATAGTAAATTATTCAAAAAATAATTTTTTACTGTCGAAAATTTTAAATACGCCAGGGATTGCCTTTTCTATAGTAAATTATTCAAAAAATAATTTTACACTGTCGCAAATTTTAAGTGCGCCAGGGATTGCCTTTTCTATAGTAAATTATTCAAAAAATAATTTTTTACTGTCGCAAATTTTAATTACGCCAGGGATTGCCTTTTCTATAGTAAATTGTTCAAAAAATAATTTTCTACTGTCGCAAATTTTAAATATCCCAGGGATTGCCCTTTCTATAGTAAATTATTCAAAAAATAATTTTATACTGTCGCAAATTTTAAGTGCGCCAGGGATTGCCTTTTCTATAGTAAATTATTCAAAAAATAATTTTATACTGTCGCAAATTTCAATTTCGCCAGGTAAATTATTCAAAAAATAATTTTCAACTGTCGCAAAATTTAACTACGCCAGGGATTGCCTTTTCTATAGTAAATTATTCAAAAAATAATTTTATACTGTCGCAAATTTTAATTACGCCAGGGATTGCCTTTTCTATAGTTAATTATTCAAAAAATAATTTTCAACTGTCGCAAATTTTAATTACGCCAGGAATTGCCTTTTCTATAGTAAGTTATTCAAAAAATAATTTTCTACTGTCGCAAATTTTAATTACGCCAGGGATTGCCTTTTCTATAGTAAATTATTCAAAAAATAATTTTATACTGTCGCAAATTTTAATTGCGCCAGGGATTGCCTTTTCTATAGTAAATTATTCAAAAAATAATTTTATACTGTCGCAAATTTTAATTACGCCAGGGATTGCCTTTTCTATAGTAAATTATTCAAAAAATAATTTTTTACTATCGCAAGTTTTAATTACGCCAGGGATTGCCTTTTCTATAGTAAATTATTCAAAAAATAATTTTATACTGTCGCAAATTTTAATTACGCCAGGGATTGCCTTTTCTATAGTAAATTATTCAAAAAATAATTTTTTACTGACGCAAATTTTAATTACGCCAGGGATTGCCTTTTCTATAGTAAATTATTCAAAAAATAATTTTATACTGTCGCAAATTTTAATTACGCCAGGGATTGCCTTTTCTATAGTAAATTATTCAAAAAATAATTTTATACTGTCGCAAATTTCAATTTCGCCAGGTAAATTATTCAAAAAATAATTTTATACTGTCGCAAATTTTAATTACGCCAGGGATTGCCTTTTCTATAGTAAATTATTCAAAAAATAATTTTATAATGTCGCAAATTTTAATTACGCCAGGGATTGCCTTTTCTATAGTAAATTATTCAAAAAATAATTTTTTACTGTCGCAAATTTTAATTACGCCAGGGATTGCCTTTTCTATAGTAAATTATTCAAAAAATAATTTTTTACTATCGCAAATTTTAATTACGCCAGGGATTGCCTTTTCTATAGTAAATTATTCAAAAAATAATTTTATACTGTCGCAAATTTTAATTACGCCAGGGATTGCCTTTTCTATAGTAAATTATTCAAAAAATAATTTTCTACTGTCGCAAATTTTAATTGCGCCAGGGATTGCCTTTTCTATAGTAAATTATTCAAAAAATATTTTTCTACTGTCGCAAATTTTAATTATGTCAGGGATTGCCATTTCTTTAGTAAATTATTCAAAAAATTATAATATAATTTTTTACTGACGCAAATTTTAATTACGCCAGGGATTGCCTTTTCTATAGTAAATTATTCAAAAAATAATTTTATACTGTCGCAAATTTTAATTACGCCAGGGATTGCCTTTTCTATAGTAAATTATTCAAAAAATAATTTTATACTGTCGCAAATTTCAATTTCGCCAGGTAAATTATTCAAAAAATAATTTTATACTGTCGCAAATTTTAATTACGCCAGGGATTGCCTTTTCTATAGTAAATTATTCAAAAAATAATTTTATAATGTCGCAAATTTTAATTACGCCAGGGATTGCCTTTTCTATAGTAAATTATTCAAAAAATAATTTTTTACTGTCGCAAATTTTAATTACGCCAGGGATTGCCTTTTCTATAGTAAATTATTCAAAAAATAATTTTTTACTATCGCAAATTTTAATTACGCCAGGGATTGCCTTTTCTATAGTAAATTATTCAAAAAATAATTTTATACTTTCGCAAATTTCAATTTCGCCAGGCAAATTATTCAAAATATAATTCTATACTGTCGCAAATTTTAATTACGCCAGGGTTTGCCTTTTCTATAGTAAATTATTCAAAAAATATTTTTCAACTGTCGCAAATTTTAATTGCGCCAGGGATTGCCTTTTCTATAGTAAATTATTCAAAAAATAATTTTATACTGTCGCAAATTTTAATTACGCCAGGGATTGCATTTTCTATAGTAAATTATTCAAAAAATAATTTTATACTGTCGCAAATTTTAATTACGCCAGGGTTTGCCTTTTCTATAGTAAATTATTCAAAAAATAATTTTCTACTGTAGCAAATTTTAATTGCGCCAGAGATTGCCTTTTCTATAGTAAATTATTCAAAAAATAATTTTATACTGTCGCAAATTTTAATTACGCCAGGGATTGCCTTTTCTATAGTAAATTATTCAAAAAATAATTTTTTAATGTCGCAAATTTTAATTACGCCAGGTATTGCCTTTTCTATAGTAAATTATTCAAAAAATAATTTTATACTGTCGCAAATTTTAATTACGCCAGGGATTGCCTTTTCTATAGTAAATTATTCAAAAAATAATTTTTTACTGTCGCAAATTTTAATTACGCCAGGGATTGCCTTTTCTATAGTAAATTATTCAAAAAATAATTTTCAACTGTCGCAAATTTTAATTACGCCAGGGATTGCCTTTTCTATAGTAATTTATTCAAAAAATAATTTTTTACTGTCGCAAATTTTAATTACGCCAGGGATTGCCTTTTCTATAGTAAATTATTCAAAAAATAATTTTTTACTGTCGCAAATTTTAAATACGCCAGGGATTGCCTTTTCTATAGTAAATTATTCAAAAAATAATTTTATACTGTCGCAAATTTTAATTGCGCCAGGGATTGCCTTTTCTATAGTAAATTATTCAAAAAATAATTTCCAACTGTCGCAAATTTCAAATCCGCCAGGGATTGCCTTTTCTATAGTAAATCATTCAAAAAATAATTTTCTACTGTCGCAAGTTTTAATTACGCCAGGGATTGCCTTTTCTATAGTAAATTATTCAAAAAATAATTTTATACTGTCGCAAATTTTAATTACGCCAGGGATTGCCTTTTCTATAGTAAATTATTCAAAAAATAATTTTTTACTGACGCAAATTTTAATTACGCCAGGGATTGCCTTTTCTATAGTAAATTATTCAAAAAATAATTTTATACTGTCGCAAATTTTAATTACGCCAGGGATTGCCTTTTCTATAGTAAATTATTCAAAAAATAATTTTATACTGTCGCAAATTTCAATTTCGCCAGGTAAATTATTCAAAAAATAATTTTATACTGTCGCAAATTTTAATTACGCCAGGGATTGCCTTTTCTATAGTAAATTATTCAAAAAATAATTTTATAATGTCGCAAATTTTAATTACGCCAGGGATTGCCTTTTCTATAGTAAATTATTCAAAAAATAATTTTTTACTGTCGCAAATTTTAATTACGCCAGGGATTGCCTTTTCTATAGTAAATTATTCAAAAAATAATTTTTTACTATCGCAAATTTTAATTACGCCAGGGATTGCCTTTTCTATAGTAAATTATTCAAAAAATAATTTTATACTGTCGCAAATTTTAATTACGCCAGGGATTGCCTTTTCTATAGTAAATTATTCAAAAAATAATTTTCTACTGTCGCAAATTTTAATTGCGCCAGGGATTGCCTTTTCTATAGTAAATTATTCAAAAAATATTTTTCTACTGTCGCAAATTTTAATTATGACAGGGATTGCCATTTCTTTAGTAAATTATTCAAAAAATAATTTTATACTGTCGCAAATTTTAATTACGCCAGGGATTGCCTTTTCTATAGTAAATTATTCAAAAAATAATTTTATACTGTCGCAAATTTCAATTTCGCCAGGTAAATTATTCAAAAAATAATTTTATACTGTCGCAAATTTTAATTACGCCAGGGATTGCCTTTTCTATAGTAAATTATTCAAAAAATAATTTTATAATGTCGAAAATTTTAATTACGCCAGGGATTGCCTTTTCTATAGTAAATTATTCAAAAAATAATTTTTTACTGTCGCAAATTTTAATTACGCCAGGGATTGCCTTTTCTATAGTAAATTATTCAAAAAATAATTTTTTACTATCGCAAATTTTAATTACGCCAGGGATTGCCTTTTCTATAGTAAATTATTCAAAAAATAATTTTATACTTTCGCAAATTTCAATTTCGCCAGGCAAATTATTCAAAATATAATTCTATACTGTCGCAAATTTTAATTACGCCAGGGTTTGCCTTTTCTATAGTAAATTATTCAAAAAATATTTTTCAACTGTCGCAAATTTTAATTGCGCCAGGGATTGCCTTTTCTATAGTAAATTATTCAAAAAATAATTTTATACTGTCGCAAATTTTAATTACGCCAGGGATTGCATTTTCTATAGTAAATTATTCAAAAAATAATTTTATACTGTCGCAAATTTTAATTACGCCAGGGTTTGCCTTTTCTATAGTAAATTATTCAAAAAATAATTTTCTACTGTAGCAAATTTTAATTGCGCCAGAGATTGCCTTTTCTATAGTAAATTATTCAAAAAATAATTTTATACTGTCGCAAATTTTAATTACGCCAGGGATTGCCTTTTCTATAGTAAATTATTCAAAAAATAATTTTTTAATGTCGCAAATTTTAATTACGCCAGGTATTGCCTTTTCTATAGTAAATTATTCAAAAAATAATTTTGTACTGTCGCAAATTTTAATTACGCCAGGGATTGCCTTTTCTATAGTAAATTATTCAAAAAATAATTTTTTACTGTCGCAAATTTTAATTACGCCAGGGATTGCCTTTTCTATAGTAAATTATTCAAAAAATAATTTTCAACTGTCGCAAATTTTAATTACGCCAGGGATTGCCTTTTCTATAGTAATTTATTCAAAAAATAATTTTTTACTGTCGCAAATTTTAATTACGCCAGGGATTGCCTTTTCTATAGTAAATTATTCAAAAAATAATTTTTTACTGTCGCAAATTTTAAATACGCCAGGGATTGCCTTTTCTATAGTAAATTATTCAAAAAATAATTTTATACTGTCGCAAATTTTAATTGCGCCAGGGATTGCCTTTTCTATAGTAAATTATTCAAAAAATAATTTCCAACTGTCGCAAATTTCAAATCCGCCAGGGATTGCCTTTTCTATAGTAAATCATTCAAAAAATAATTTTCTACTGTCGCAAATTTTAATTACGCCAGAAATTGCCTTTTCTATAGTAAATTATTCAAAAAATAACTTTTTACTGTCGCAAATTTTAAGTGCCCCAGGGATTGCCTTTTCTATAGTAAATTATTCAAAAAATAATTTTATACTGTCGCAAATTTTAATTACGCCAGGGATTGCCTTTTCTATAGTAAATTATTCAAAAAATAGTTTTCTACTGTCGCAAATTTTAAATACGCCAGGGATTGCCTTTTCTATAGTAAATTATTCAAAAAATAATTTTCTACTGTCGCAAATTTTAATTACGCCAGGGATTGCCTTTTCTATAGTAAATTATTCAAAAAATAATTTTTTACTGTCGCAAATTTTAAGTGCGCCAGGGATTGCCTTTTTTATAGTAAATTATTCAAAAAATAATTTTATACTGTCGCAAATTTTAATTACGCCAGGGATTGCCTTTTCTATAGTAAATTATTCAAAAAATAATTTTTTACTGTCGCAAATTTTAATTACGCCAGGGATTGCCTTTTCTATAGTAAATTATTCAAAAAATAATTTTTTACTGTCGCAAATTTTAATTACGCCAGGGAATGCCTTTTCTATAGTAAATTATTCAAAAAATAATTTTATACTGTCGCAAATTTTAATTACGCCATGGATTGCCTTTTCTATAGTAAATTACTCAAAAAATAATTTTCTATTGTCGCAAATTTTAATTACGCCAGGGATTGCCTTTTCTATAGTAAATTATTCAAAAAATAATTTTCTACTGTCGCAAATTTTAAGTGCGCCAGGGATTGCCTTTTCTATAGTAAATTATTCCAAAAATAATTTTTTACTGTCGCAAATTTTAATTACGCCAGGGATTGCCTTTTCTATAGTAAATTATTCAAAAAATAATTTTCTACTGTCGCAAATTTTAAATATCCCAGGGATTGCCTTTTCTATAGTAAATTATTCAAAAAATAATTTTATACTGTCGCAAATTTTAATTACGCCAGGGATTGCCTTTTCTATAGTAAATTATTCAAAAAATAATTTTCTACTGTCGCAAATTTTAATTACGCCAGGGATTGCCTTTTCTATAGTAAATTATTCAAAAAATAATTTTCTACTGTCGCAAATTTTAAATATCCCAGGGATTGCCTTTTCTATAGTAAATTATTCAAAAAATAATTTTATACTGTCGCAAATTTTAATTACGCCAGGGATTGCCTTTTCTATAGTAAATTATTCAAAAAATAATTTTCTACTTTCGCAAATTTTAATTACGCCAGGGATTGCCTTTTCTATAGTAAATTATTCAAAAAATAATTTTATACTGTCGCAAATTTTAATTACGCCAGGGATTGCCTTTTCTATAGTAAATTATTCAAAAAATAATTTTCTACTGTCGCAAATTTTAATTTCGCCAGGGATTGCCTTTTCTATAGTAAATTATTCAAAAAATAATTTTATACTGTCGCAAATTTTATTACGCCAGGGATTGCCTTTCCTATAGTAAATTATTCAAAAAATAATTTTTTACTGTCGCTAATTTTAAATACGCAAGGGATTGCCTTTTCTATAGTAAATTATTCAAAAAATAATTTTCTACTTTCGCAAGTTTTAATTACGCCAGGGATTGCCTTTTCTATAGTAAATTATTCAAAAAATAATTTTAAACTGTCGCAAATTTTAATTACGCCAAGGATTGCCTTTTCTATAGTAAATTATTCAAAAAATAATTTTCTACTGTCGCAAATTTTAATTACGCCAGGGATTGCCTTTTCTATAGTAAATTATTCAAAAAATAATTTTCTACTGTCGCAAATTTTAAAAATCCCAGGGATTGCCTTTTCTATAGTAAATTATTCAAAAAAATAATTTTATACTGTCGCAAATTTTAAGTGCGCCAGGGATTGCCTTTTCTATAGTAAATTATTCAAAAAATAATTTTATACTGTCGCAAATTTCAATTTCGCCAGGTAAATTATTCAAAAAAATAATTTTCAACTGTCGCAAATTTTTAATTGCGCCAGGGATTGCCTTTTCTATAGTAAATTATTCAAAAAATAATTTTATACTGTCGCAAATTTTATTACGCCAGGATTGCCTTTTCTATAGTAAATTATTCAAAAATAATTTTAAACTGTCGCAAATTTTAATTACGCCAGGGATTGCCTTTTCTATAGTAAATTATTCAAAAAATAATTTTCAACTGTCGCAAATTTTAATTGCGCCAGGGATTGCCTTTTCTATAGTAAATTATTCAAAAAATAATTTTATACTGTCGCAAATTTTAATTACGCCAGGGATTGCCTTTTCTATAGTAAATTATTCAAAAAATAATTTATACTGTCGTAAATTTTAATTACGCCAGGGTTTGCCTTTTCTATAGTAAATTATTCAAAAAATAATTTTCTACTGTAGCAAATTTTAATTACGCCAGGGATTGCCTTTTCTATAGTAAATTATTCAAAAAATAATTTTCTACTCTCGCAAATTTTAATTGCGCCAGGGAATGCCTTTTCTATAGTAAATTATTCAAAAAATAATTTTCTACTATCGCAAATTTTAATTGCGCCAGGGATTGCCTTTTCTATAGTAAATTATTCAAAAAATAATTTTATACTGTCGCAAATTTTAATTACGCCAGGGATTGCCTTTTCTATAGTAAATTATTCAAAAAATAATTTTTTACTGTCGCAAATTTTAATTACGCCAGGGATTGCCTTTTCTATAGTAAATTATTCAAAAAATAATTTTTTACTGTCGCAAATTTTAATTACGCCAGGGTTTGCCTTTTCTATAGTAAATTATTCAAAAAATAATTTTCAACTGTCGCAAATTTTAATTACGCCAGGGATTGCCTTTTCTATAGTAATTAATTCAAAAAATAATTTTTTACTGTCGCAAATTTTAATTACGCCAGGGATTGCCTTTTCTATAGTAAATTATTCAAAAAATAATTTTTTACTGTCGCAAATTTTAAATACGCCAGGGATTGCCTTTTCTATAGTAAATTATTCAAAAAATAATTTTATACTGTCGCAAATTTTAATTGCGCCAGGGATTGCCTTTTCTATAGTAAATTATTCAAAAAATAATTTTCAACTGTCGCAAATTTCAAATCCGCCAGGGATTGCCTTTTCTATAGTAAATCATTCAAAAAATAATTTTCTACTGTCGCAAATTTTAATTACGCCAGAAATTGCCTTTTCTATAGTAAATTATTCAAAAAATAATTTTTTACTGTCGCAAATTTTAAGTGCGCCAAGGATTGCCTTTTCTATAGTAAATTATTCAAAAAATAATTTTATACTGTCGCAAATTTAAAGTGCGCCAGGGACTGCCTTTTCTATAGTAAATTATTCAAAAAATAATTTTTTACTGTCGCAAATTTTAATTGCGCCAGGGATTGCCTTTTCTATAGTAAATTATTCAAAAAATAATTTTCTACTGTCGCAAATTTTAATTACGCCAGGGATTGCCTTTTCTATAGTAAATTATTCAAAAAATAATTTTATACTGTCGCAAATTTTAATTACGCCAGGGATTGCCTTTTCTATAGTAAATTATTCAAAAAATAATTTTTTACTGTCGCAAATTTTAAGTGCGCCAGGGATTGCCTTTTCTATAGTAAATTATTCAAAAAATAATTTTATACTGTCGCAAATTTTAATTACGCCATGGATTGCCTTTTCTATAGTAAATTACTCAAAAAATAATTTTCTATTGTCGCAAATTTTAATTACGCCAGGGATTGCCTTTTCTATAGTAAATTATCCAAAAAATAATTTTCTACTGTCGCAAATTTTAAGTGCGCCAGGGATTGCCTTTTCTATAGTAATTTATTCCAAAAATAATTTTTTACTGTCGCAAATTTTAATTACGCCAGGGATTGCCTTTTCTATAGTAAATTATTCAAAAAATAATTTTCTACTGTCGCAAATTTTAAATATCCCAGGGATTGCCTTTTCTATAGTAAATTATTCAAAAAATTATTTTATACTGTCGCAAATTTTAATTACGCCAGGGATTGCCTTTTCTATAGTAAATTATTCAAAAAATAATTTTCTACTGTCGCAAATTTTAATTACGCCAGGGATTGCCTTTTCTATAGTAAATTATTCAAAAAATAATTTTCTACTGTCGCAAATTTTAAATATCCCAGGGATTGCCTTTTCTATAGTAAATTATTCAAAAAATAATTTTATACTGTCGCAAATTTTAATTACGCCAGGGATTGCCTTTTCTATAGTAAATTATTCAAAAAATAATTTTCTACTTTCGCAAATTTTAATTACGCCAGGGATTGCCTTTTCTATAGTAAATTATTCAAAAAATAATTTCATACTGTCGCAAATTTTAATTACGCCAGGGATTGCCTTTTCTATAGTAAATTATTCAAAAAATAATTTTCTACTGTCGCAAATTTTAATTGCGCCAGCGATTGCCTTTTCTATAGTAAATTATTCAAAAAATAATTTTATACTGTCGCAAATTTTATTACGCCAGGGATTGCCTTTTCTATAGTAAATTATTCAAAAAATAATTTTTACTGTCGCTAATTTTAAATACGCCATGGATTGCCTTTTCTATAGTAAATTATTCAAAAAATAATTTTCTACTGTCGCAAGTTTTAATTACGCCAGGGATTGCCTTCTCTATAGTAAATTATTCAAAAAATAATTTTAAACTGTCGAAAATTTTAATTACGCCAGGGATTGCCTTTTCTATAGTAAATTATTCAAAAAATAAATTTCTACTGTCGCAAATTTTAATTACGCCAGGGATTGCCTTTTCCATAGTAAATTATTCAAAAAATAATTTTCTACTGTCGCAAATTTTAAATATCCCAGGGATTGCCTTTTCTATAGTAAATTATTCAAGAAATAATTTTATACTGTCGCAAATTTTAAGTGCGCCAGGGATTGCCTTTTCTATAGTAAATTATTCAAAAAATAATTTTATACTGTCGCAAATTTCAATTTCGCCAGGTAAATTATTCAAAAAATAATTTTCAACTGTCGCAAATTTTAATTACGCCAGGGATTGCCTTTTCTATAGTAAATTATTCAAAAAATAATTTTCTACTGTCGCAAATTTTAAATATCCCAGGGATTGCCTTTTCTATAGTAAATTATTCAAAAAATAATTTTATACTGTCGCAAATTTTAATTACGCCAGGGATTGCCTTTTCTATAGTAAATTATTCAAAAAATAATTTTCTACTGTCGCAAATTTTAATTACGCCAGGGATTGCCTTTTCTATAGTAAATTATTCAAAAAATAATTTTATACTGTCGCAAATTTTAATTACGCCAGGGATTGCCTTTTCTATAGTAAATTATTCAAAAAATAATTTTATACTGTCGCAAATTTTAATTACGCCAAGGATTGCCTTTTCTATAGTAAATTATTCAAAAAATAACTTTCTACTGTCGCAAATTTTAATTACGCCAGGGATTGCCTTTTCTATAGTAAATTATTCAAAAAATAATTTTATACTGTCACAAATTTCAAATCCGCCAGGGATTGCCTTTTCTATAGTAAATTATTCAAAAAATAATTTTATACTGTCGCAAATTTTAATTACGCCAGGTATTGCCTTTTCTATAGTAAATTATTCAAAAAATAATTTTCTACTGTCGCAAATTTTAAATACGCCAGGGATTGCCTTTTCTATAGTAAATTATTCAAAAAATAATTTTATACTGTCGCAAATTTTAATTACGCCAGGGATTGCCTTTTCTATAGTAAATTATTCAAAAAATAATTTTTTACTGTCGCAAATTTTAAGTGCGCCAGGGATTGCCTTTTCTATAGTAAATTATTCAAAAAATAATTTTATACTGTCGCAAATTTTAATTACGCCAGGGATTGCCTTTTCTATAGTAAATTATTCGAAAAATAATTTTTTACTGTCGCAAATTTAATTACGCCAGGGATTGCCTTTTCTATAGTAAATTATTCAAAAAATAATTTTTTACTGTCGCAAATTTTAATTACGCCAGGGATTGCGTTTTCTATAGTAAATTATTCAAAAAATAATTTTATACTGTCGCAAATTTTAATTACGCCATGGATTGCCTTTTCTATAGTAAATTACTCAAAAAATAATTTTCTATTGTCGCAAAATTTAATTACGCCAGGGATTGCCTTTTCTATAGTAAATTATTCAAAAAATAATTTTCTACTGTCGCAAATTTTAAGTGCGCCAGGGATTGCCTTTTCTATAGTAAATTATTCCAAAAATAATTTTTTACTGTCGCAAATTTTAATTACGCCAGGGATTGCCTTTTCTATAGTAAATTATTCAAAAAATAATTTTCTACTGTCGCAAATTTTAAATATCCCAGGGATTGCCTTTTCTATAGTAAATTATTCAAAAAATAATTTTATACTGTCGCAAATTTTAATTACGCCAGGGATTGCCTTTTCTATAGTAAATTATTCAAAAAATAATTTTCTACTGTCGAAAATTTTAATTACGCCAGGGATTGCCTTTTCTATAGTAAATTATTCAAAAAATAATTTTCTACTGTCGCAAATTTTAAATATCCCAGGGATTGCCTTTTCTATAGTAAATTATTCAAAAAATAATTTTATACTGTCGCAAATTTTAATTACGCCAGGGATTGCCTTTTCTATAGTAAATTATTCAAAAAATGATTTTCTACTTTCGAAAATTTTAATTACGGCAGGGATTGCCTTTTCTATAGTAAATTATTCAAAAAATAATTTTATAATGTCGCAAATTTTAATTACGCCAGGGATTGCCTTTTCTATAGTAAATTATTCAAAAAATAATTTTCTACTGTCGCAAATTTTAATTGCGCCAGGGATTGCCTTTTCTATAGTAAATTATTCAAAAAATAATTTTATACTGTCGCAAATTTTATTACGCCAGGGATTGCCTTTTCTATAGTAAATTATTCAAAAAATAATTTTTTACTGTCGCTAATTTTAAATACGCCAGGGATTGCCTTTTCTATAGTAAATTATTCAAAAAATAATTTTCTACTGTCGCAAGTTTTAATTACGCCAGGGATTGCCTTTTCTATAGTAAATTATTCAAAAAATAATTTTAAAGTGTCGAAAATTTTAATTACGCCAGGGATTGCCTTTTCTATAGTAAATTATTCAAAAAATAAATTTCTACTGTCGCAAATTTTAATTACGCCAGGGATTGCCTTTTCTATAGTAAATTATTCAAAAAATAATTTTCTACTGTCGCAAATTTTAATTACGCCAGGGATTGCCTTTTCTATAGTAAATTATTCAAAAAATAATTTTATACTGTCGCAAATTTTAATTACGCCAGGGATTGCCTTTTCTATAGTAAATTATTCAAAAAATAATTTTATACTGTCGCAAATTTTAATTACGCCAAGGATTGCCTTTTCTATAGTAAATTATTCAAAAAATAATTTTCTACTGTCGCAAATTTTAATTACGCCAGGGATTGCCTTTTCTATAGTAAATTATTCAAAAAATAATTTTATACTGTCACAAATTTCAAATCCGCCAGGGATTGCCTTTTCTATAGTAAATTATTCAAAAAATAATTTTATACTGTCGCAAATTTTAATTACGCCAGGGATTGCCTTTTCTATAGTAAATTATTCAAAAAATAATTTTCTACTGTCGCAAATTTTAAATACGCCAGGGATTGCCTTTTCTATAGTAAATTATTCAAAAAATAATTTTATACTGTCGCAAATTTTAATTACGCCAGGGATTGCCTTTTCTATAGTAAATTATTCAAAAAATAATTTTTTACTGTCGCAAATTTTAAGTGCGCCAGGGATTGCCTTTTCTATAGTAAATTATTCAAAAAATAATTTTATACTGTCGCAAATTTTAATTACGCCAGGGATTGCCTTTTCTATAGTAAATTATTCGAAAAATAATTTTTTACTGTCGCAAATTTTAATTACGCCAGGGATTGCCTTTTCTATAGTAAATTATTCAAAAAATAATTTTTTACTGTCGCAAATTTTAATTACGCCAGGGATTGCCTTTTCTATAGTAAATTATTCAAAAAATAATTTTATACTGTCGCAAATTTTAATTACGCCATGGATTGCCTTTTCTATAGTAAATTACTCAAAAAATAATTTTCTATTGTCGCAAAATTTAATTACGCCAGGGATTGCCTTTTCTATAGTAAATTATTCAAAAAATAATTTTCTACTGTCGCAAATTTTAAGTGCGCCAGGGATTGCCTTTTCTATAGTAAATTATTCCAAAAATAATTTTTTACTGTCGCAAATTTTAATTACGCCAGGGATTGCCTTTTCTATAGTAAATTATTCAAAAAATAATTTTCTACTGTCGCAAATTTTAAATATCCCAGGGATTGACCTTTCTATAGTCAATTATTCAAAAAATAATTTTATACTGTCGCAAATTTTAATTACGCCAGGGATTGCCTTTTCTATAGTAAATTATTCAAAAAATAATTTTCTACTGTCGCAAATTTTAATTACGCCAGGGATTGCCTTTTCTATAGTAAATTATTCAAAAAATAATTTTCTACTGTCGCAAATTTTAAATATCCCAGGGATTGCCTTTTCTATAGTAAATTATTCAAAAAATAATTTTATACTGTCGCAAATTTTAATTACGCCAGGGATTGCCTTTTCAATAGTAAATTATTCAAAAAATGATTTTCTACTTTCGCAAATTTTAATTACGCCAGGGATTGCCTTTTCTATAGTAAATTATTCAAAAAATAATTTTATACTGTCGCAAATTTTAATTACGCCAGGGATTGCCTTTTCTATAGTAAATTATTCACAAAATAATTTTCTACTGTCGCAAATTTTAATTGCGCCAGGGATTGCCTTTTCTATAGTAAATTATTCAAAAAATAATTTTATACTGTCGCAAATTTTATTACGCCAGGGATTGCCTTTTCTATAGTAAATTATTCAAAAAATAATTTTTTACTGTCGCTAATTTTAAATACGCCAGGGATTGCCTTTTCTATAGTAAATTATTCAAAAAATAATTTTCTACTGTCGCAAGTTTTAATTACGCCAGGGATTGCCTTTTCTATAGTAAATTATTCAAAAAATAATTTTAAACTGTCGAAAATTTTAATTACGCCAGGGATTGCCTTTTCTATAGTAAATTATTCAAAAAATAAATTTCTACTGTCGCAAATTTTAATTACGACAGGGATTGCCTTTTCTATAGTAAATTATTCAAAAAATAATTTTCTACTGTCGCAAATTTTAAATATCCCAGGGATTGCCTTTTCTATAGTAAATTATTCAAAAAATAATTTTATACTGTCGCAAATTTTAAGTGCGCCAGGGATTGCCTTTTCTATAGTAAATTATTCAAAAAATAATTTTATACTGTCGCAAATTTCAATTTCGCCAGGTAAATTATTCAAAAAATAATTTTCAACAGTCGCAAATTTTAATTACGCCAGGGATTGCCTTTTCTATAGTAAATTATTCAAAAAATAATTTTTTACTGTCGCAAATTTTAATTACGCCAGGGATTGCCTTTTCTATAGTAAATTATTCAAAAAATAATTTTTTACTGTCGCAAATTTTAATTACGCCAGGGATTGCCTTTTCTATAGTAAATTATTCAAAAAATAATTTTATACTGTCGCAAATTTTAATTACGCCATGGATTGCCTTTTCTATAGTAAATTACTCAAAAAATAATTTTCTATTGTCGCAAATTTTAATTACGCCAGGGATTGCCTTTTCTATAGTAAATTATTCAAAAAATAATTTTCTACTGTCGCAAATTTTAAGTGCGCCAGGGATTGCCTTTTCTATAGTAAATTATTCCAAAAATAATTTTTTACTGTCGCAAATTTTAATTACGCCAGGGATTGCCTTTTCTATAGTAAATTATTCAAAAAATAATTTTCTACTGTCGCAAGTTTTAAATATCCCAGGGATTGCCTTTTCTATAGTAAATTATTCAAAAAATAATTTTATACTGTCGCAAATTTTAATTACGCCAGGGATTGCCTTTTCTATAGTAAATTATTCAAAAAATAATTTTCTACTGTCGCAAATTTTAATTACGCCAGGGATTGCCTTTTCTATAGTAAATTATTCAAAAAATAATTTTCTACTGTCGCAAATTTTAAATATCCCAGGGATTGCCTTTTCTATAGTAAATTATTCAAAAAATAATTTTATACTGTCGCAAATTTTAATTACGCCAGGGATTGCCTTTTCTATAGTAAATTATTCAAAAAATAATTTTCTACTTTCGCAAATTTTAATTACGCCAGGGATTGCCTTTTCTATAGTAAATTATTCAAAAAATAATTTTATACTGTCGCAAATTTTAATTACGCCAGGGATTGCCTTTTCTATAGTAAATTATTCAAAAAATAATTTTCTACTGTCGCAAATTTTAATTGCGCCAGGGATTGCCTTTTCTATAGTAAATTATTCAAAAAATAATTTTATACTGTCGCAAATTTTATTACGCCAGGGATTGCCTTTTCTATAGTAAATTATTCAAAAAATAATTTTTTACTGTCGCTAATTTCAAATACGCCATGGATTGCCTTTTCTATAGTAAATTATTCAAAAAATAATTTTCTACTCTCGCAAGTTTTAATTACGCCAGGGATTGCCTTTTCTATAGTAAATTATTCATAAAATAATTTTAAACTGTCGAAAATTTTAATTACGCCAGGGATTGCCTTTTCTATAGTAAATTATTCAAAAAATAAATTTCTACTGTCGCAAATTTTAATTACGCCAGGGATTGCCTTTTCTATAGTAAATTATTCAAAAAATAATTTTCTACTGTCGCAAATTTTAAATATCCCAGGGATTGCCTTTTCTATAGTAAATTATTCAAAAAATAATTTTATACTGTCGCAAATTTTAAGTGCGCCAGGGATTGCCTTTTCTATAGTAAATTATTCAAAAAATAATTTTATACTGTCGAAAATTTCAATTTCGCCAGGTAAATTATTCAAAAAATAATTTTCAACTGTCGCAAATTTTAATTACGGCAGGGATTGCCTTTTCTATACTAAATTATTCAAAAAATAATTTTATACTCTCGCAAATTTTAATTACGCCAGGGATTGCCTTTTCTATAGTTAATTATTCAAAAAATAATTTTCAACTGTCGCAAATTTTAATTACGCCAGGGATTGCCTTTTCTATAGTAAATTATTCAAAAAATAATTTTCTACTGTCGCAAATTTTAAATATCCCAGGGATTGCCTTTTCTATAGTAAATTATTCAAAAAATAATTTTATACTGTCGCAAATATTAATTACGCCAGGGATTGCCTTTTCTATAGTAAATTATTCAAAAAATAATTTTCTACTGTCGCAAATTTTAATTACGCCAGGGATTGCCTTTTCTATAGTAAATTATTCAAAAAATAATTTTATACTGTCGCAAATTTTAATTACGCCAGGGATTGCCTTTTCTATAGTAAATTATTCAAAAAATAATTTTATACTGTCGCAAATTTTAATTACGCCAGGGATTGCCTTTTCTATAGTAAATTATTCAAAAAATAATTTTCTACTGTCGCAAATTTTAATTACGCCAGGGATTGCCTTTTCTATAGTAAATTATTCAAAAAATAATTTTATACTGTCACAAATTTCAAATCCGCCAGGGATTGCCTTTTCTATAGTAAATTATTCAAAAAATAATTTTATACTGTCGCAAATTTTAATTACGCCAGGGATTGCCTTTTCTATAGTAAATTATTCAAAAAATAATTTTCTACTGTCGCAAATTTTAAATACGCCAGGGATTGCCTTTTCTATAGTAAATTATTCAAAAAATAATTTTATACTGTAGCAAATTTTAATTACGCCAGGGATTGCCTTTTCTATAGTAAATTATTCAAAAAATAATTTTTTACTGTCGCAAATTTTAAGTGCGCCAGGGATTGCCTTTTCTATAGTAAATTATTCAAAAAATAATTTTATACTGTCGCAAATTTTAATTACGCCAGGGATTGCCTTTTCTATAGTAAATTATTCAAAAAATAATTTTTTACTGTCGCAAATTTTAATTACGCCAGGGATTGCCTTTTCTATAGTAAATTATTCAAAAAATAATTTTTTACTGTCGCAAATTTTAATTACGCCAGGGATTGCCTTTTCTATAGTAAATTATTCAAAAAATAATTTTTATACTGTCGCAAATTTTAATTACGCCATGGATTGCCTTTTCTGTAGTAAATTACTCAAAAAATTATTTTCTATTGTCGCAAATTTTAATTACGCCAGGGATTGCCTTTTCTATAGTAAATTATTCAAAAAATAATTTTCTACTGTCGCAAATTTTAAGTGCGCCAGGGATTGCCTTTTCTATAGTAAATTATTCCAAAAATAATTTTTTACTGTCGCAAATTTTAATTACGCCAGGGATTGCCTTTTCTATAGTAAATTATTCAAAAAATAATTTTCTACTGTCGCAAATTTTAAATATCCCAGGGATTGCCTTTTCTATAGTAAATTATTCAAAAAATAATTTTATACTGTCGCAAATTTTAATTACGCCAGGGATTGCCTTTTCTATAGTAAATTATTCAAAAAATAATTTTCTACTGTCGCAAATTTTAATTACGCCAGGGATTGCCTTTTCTATAGTAAATTATTCAAAAAATAATTTTCTACTGTCGCAAATTTTAAATATCCCAGGGATTGCCTTTTCTATAGTAAATTAGTCAAAAAATAATTTTATACTGTCGCAAACTTTAATTACGCTAGGGATTGCCTTTTCTATAGTAAATTATTCAAAAAATAATTTTCTAATTTCGCAAATTTTAATTACGCCAGGGATTGCCTTTTCTATAGTAAATTATTCAAAAAATAATTTTATACTGTCGCAAATTTTAATTACGCCAGGGATTGCCTTTTCTATAGTAAATTATTCAAAAAATAATTTTCTACTGTCGCAAATTTTAATTGCGCCAGGGATTGCCTTTTCTATAGTAAATTATTCAAAAAATAATTTTATACTGTAGCAAATTTTAATTACGCCAGGGATTGCCTTTTCTATAGTAAATTATTCAAAAAATAATTTTTTACTGTCGCAAATTTTAAGTGCGCCAGGGATTGCCTTTTCTATAGTAAATTATTCAAAAAATAATTTTATACTGTCGCAAATTTTAATTACGCCAGGGATTGCCTTTTCTATAGTAAATTATTCAAAAAATAATTTTTTACTGTCGCAAATTTTAATTACGCCAGGGATTGCCTTTTCTATAGTAAATTATTCAAAAAATAATTTTTTACTGTCGCAAATTTTAATTACGCCAGGGATTGCCTTTTCTATAGTAAATTATTCAAAAAATAATTTTATACTGTCGCAAATTTTAATTACGCCATGGATTGCCTTTTCTGTAGTAAATTACTCAAAAAATTATTTTCTATTGTCGCAAATTTTAATTACGCCAGGGATTGCCTTTTCTATAGTAAATTATTCAAAAAATAATTTTCTACTGTCGCAAATTTTAAGTGCGCCAGGGATTGCCTTTTCTATAGTAAATTATTCCAAAAATAATTTTTTACTGTCGCAAATTTTAATTACGCCAGGGATTGCCTTTTCTATAGTAAATTATTCAAAAAATAATTTTCTACTGTCGCAAATTTTAAATATCCCAGGGATTGCCTTGTCTATAGTAAATTATTCAAAAAATAATTTTATACTGTCGCAAATTTTAATTACGCCAGGGATTGCCTTTTCTATAGTAAATTATTCAAAAAATAATTTACTACTGTCGCAAATTTTAATTACGCCAGGGATTGCCTTTTCTATAGTAAATTATTCAAAAAATAATTTTCTACTGTCGCAAATTTTAAATATCCCAGGGATTGCCTTTTCTATAGTAAATTATTCAAAAAATAATTTTATACTGTCGCAAATTTTAATTACGCCAGGGATTGCCTTTTCTATAGTAAATTATTCAAAAAATAATTTTCTAATTTCGCAAATTTTAATTACGCCAGGGATTGCCTTTTCTATAGTAAATTATTCAAAAAATAATTTTATACTGTCGCAAATTTTAATTACGCCAGGGATTGCCTTTTCTATAGTAAATTATTCAAAAAATAATTTTCTACTGTCGCAAATTTTAAGTGCGCCAGGGATTGCCTTTTCTATAGTAAATTATTCCAAAAATAATTTTTTACTGTCGCAAATTTTAATTACGCCAGGGATTGCCTTTTCTATAGTAAATTATTCAAAAAATAATTTTCTACTGTCGCAAATTTTAAATATCCCAGGGATTGCCTTGTCTATAGTAAATTATTCAAAAAATAATTTTATACTGTCGCAAATTTTAATTACGCCAGGGATTGCCTTTTCTATAGTAAATTATTCAAAAAATAATTTACTACTGTCGCAAATTTTAATTACGCCAGGGATTGCCTTTTCTATAGTAAATTACTCAAAAAATTATTTTCTATTGTCGCAAATTTTAATTACGCCAGGGATTGCCTTTTCTATAGTAAATTATTCAAAAAATAATTTTCTACTGTCGCAAATTTTAAGTGCGCCAGGGATTGCCTTTTCTATAGTAAATTATTCCAAAAATAATTTTTTACTGTCGCAAATTTTAATTACGCCAGGGATTGCCTTTTCTATAGTAAATTATTCAAAAAATAATTTTCTACTGTCGCAAATTTTAAATATCCCAGGGATTGCCTTTTCTATAGTAAATTATTCAAAAAATAATTTACTACTGTCGCAAATTTTAATTACGCCAGGGATTGCCTTTTCTATAGTAAATTATTCAAAAAATAATTTTCCACTGTCGCAAATTTTAAATATCCCAGGGATTGCCTTTTCTATAGTAAATTATTCAAAAAATAATTTTATACTGTCGCAAATTTTAAGTGCGCCAGGGATTGCCTTTTCTATAGTAAATTATTCAAAAAATAATTTTATACTGTCGCAAATTTCAATTTCGCCAGGTAAAATATTCAAAAAATAATTTTCAACTGTCGCAAATTTTAATTACGCCAGGGATTGCCTTTTCTATACTAAATTATTCAAAAAATAATTTTATACTGTCGCAAATTTTAATTAAGCCAGGGATTGCCTTTTCTATAGTTAATTATTCAAAAAATTATTTCAACTGTCGCAAATTTTAATTAGGCCAGGGATTGCCTTTTCTATAGTAAATTATTCAAAAAATAATTTTTTACTGTCGCAAATTTTAAATATCCCAGGGATTGCCTTTTCTATAGTAAATTATTCAAAAAATAATTTTATACTGTCGCAAATTTTAATTACGCCAGGGATTGCCTTTTCTATAGTAAATTATTCAAAAAATAATTTTCTACTGTCGCAAATTTTAATTACGCCAGGGATTGCCTTTTCTATAGTAAATTATTCAAAAACTAATTTTATACTGTCGCAAATTTTAATTACGCCAGGGATTGCCTTTTCTATAGTAAATTATTCAAAAAATAATTTTATATTGTCGAAAATTTTAATTACGCCAGGGATTGCCTTTTCTATAGTAAATTATTCAAAAAATAAATTTCTACTGTCGCAAATTTTAATTACGCCAGGGATTGCCTTTTCTATAGTAAATTATTCAAAAAATAATTTTCTACTGTCGCAAATTTTAAATATCCCAGGGATTGCCTTTTCTATAGTAAATTATTCAAAAAATAATTTTATACTGTCGCAAATTTTAAGTGCGCCAGGGATTGCCTTTTCTATAGTAAATTATTCAAAAAATAATTTTATACTGTCGCAAATTTCAATTTCGCCAGGTAAATTATTCAAAAAATAATTTTCAACTGTCGCAAATTTTAATTACGCCAGGGATTGCCTTTTCTATACTAAATTATTCAAAAAATAATATTATACTGTCGCAAATTTTAATTACGCCAGGGATTGCCTTTTCTATAGTTAATTATTCAAAAAATAATTTTCAACTGTCGCAAATTTTAATTACGCCAGGGATTGCCTTTTCTATAGTAAATTATTCAAAAAATAATTTTCTACTGTCGCAAATTTTAAATATCCCAGGGATTGCCTTTTCTATAGTAAATTATTCAAAAAATAATTTTATACTGTCGCAAATTTTAATTACGCCAGGGATTGCCTTTTCTATAGTAAATTATTCAAAAAATAATTTTCTACTGTCGCAAATTTTAATTACGCCAGGGATTGCCTTTTCTATAGTAAATTATTCAAAAAATAATTTTATACTGTCGCAAATTTTAATTACGCCAGGGATTGCCTTTTCTATAGTAAATTATTCAAAAAATAATTTTATACTGTTGCAAATTTTAATAACGCCAGGGATTGCCTTTTCTATAGTAAATTATTCAAAAAATAATTTTCTACTGTCGCAAATTTTAATTACGCCAGGGATTGCCTTTTCTATAGTAAATTATTCAAAAAATAATTTTATACTGTCACAAATTTCAAATCCGCCAGGGATTGCCTTTTCTATAGTAAATTATTCAAAAAATAATTTTATACTGTCGCAAATTTTAATTACGCCAGGGATTGCCTTTTCTATAGTAAATTATTCAAAAAATAATTTTCCACTGTCGCAAATTTTAAATACGCCAGGGATTGCCTTTTCTATAGTAAATTATTCAAAAAATAATTTTATACTGTCGCAAATTTTAATTACGCCAGGGATTGCCTTTTCTATAGTAAATTTTTCAAAAAATAATTTTTTACTGTCGCAAATTTTAATTACGCCAGGGATTGCCTTTTCTATAGTAAATTATTCAAAAAATAATTTTATACTGTCGCAAATTTTAATTACGCCAGGGTTTGCCTTTTCTATAGTAAATTTTGCAAAAAAAATAATTTTATACTGTCGCAAATTTTAATTACGCCAGGGATTGCCTTTTCTATATTAAATTATTCAAAAAATAATTTTCTACTGTCGCAAATTTTAATTACGCCAGGGATTGCCTTTTCTATAGTAAATTATTCAAAAAATAATTTTCTACTGTCGCAAATTTTAATTACGCCAGGGATTGCCTTTTCTATAGTAAATTATTCAAAAAATAATTTTCTACTGTCGCAAATTTTAAGTACGCCAGGGATTGCCTTTTCTATATAGTAAATAATTCCAAAAATAATTTTTTACTGTCGCAAATTTTAATTACGCCAGGGATTGCCTTTTCTATAGTAAATTATTCAAAAAATAATTTTCTACTGTCGCAAATT